>PVIY010046662.1:0-18329 GCA_004026745.1 Myrmecophaga tridactyla | reverse complement strand
TTTCTCTATTATCGTTTTATTTCTTTTTCTGATGTCTTTTTATTTCTTTTTCTAAATCGATGCAAATGTTCTAAGAAATGATGAATATGCAACTATGTGATAATATTAAGAATTACTGATTGTATATGTAGAATGGAATGATATATTAATGTTCTTTTGTTAAGTTTTTTAATTAATAAAAAAGTTTAAAAAAATATTATTTCCCATTCTAGTTTACCTTTTCACACGTACTGTGCCTTTGATAAACGGTAGTTCTTAATTTCTATGCAGTTAAGTTTATCACTCTTTTTATTTCTGAATCTGACTCTTTGTGTTCTATTTAAAAGATCCTTCCCTTCTCTATGGTCATGAAGATATTTTTCTTCATTGCTCTCTAAAAATAATCCATCAATTCGCTTTTTACATTTACCTCTTTCTCTTGGGTTAATACCTGGGGACCCTGTAGGGTAGATACATATTTGGTTTTATAGGAAATTGCCATCCTTTTCCTAAAGGGGTTTTGCCATTTCACACCACATAACGATATTTGAGAGTTTCAGTTGCTCTTAACATACTTATTTTAACATTTCTTTTCTCAAGCAAGTTGTGCTTTCAAACAAAAATTAATTCTTCATTTGGACTGATCTATCGATGTTTTTATAGTTTGCTTTGTTGTTTGGTATGAAATGGATATTTTCCTTTTCATGATCCTCTTTGCCAGGTACTTTCACCAATGTCAGCCTGGCCCTCCAAGTTGTAAGGCTCTCAACCAAGTTTTGATCTGGGGGCAGATGTTGTCTCTGTGCACAGTTCAAGCCAAGTTCTCATGTTCCCCAGAGTGGTCTGCTGTGGAGGAGAGGGTCATGGACTGTGGAGCCAAACCAATCTGGGTTTCAGTGATAGCTCCACCCCTTACTAATTGTGTGCCTTTGGGACGGAGGTGGAATCTTAGGGAAGCAGAGGTAAAAAAAAGGAAGATGGAATGGAGGCTAGGAGAGAGGCTTGCTGACATTTATGGGGGACAGATTCTGATTTTTTTTTAATATGATTTTGTTTCTTCTTTGGTCCATACCTGTTTTCACTTTTGTATTTCTGAATTAAGATGTTTTCCATATCCAAAATCCTTGTTTGAAAATTTTAAGTCAGCTTGGAGTGATGTGTTACAGGTTTCTTCAGTTTTTTTTTTGTTTTTTTTTTTTAACATGGGCAGGCATCGGGAATTGAACCCGGGTCCTCTGGCATAGCAGGCAAGCATTCTTGCCTGCTGAGCCACCATGGCCCACCCAGTTTCTTCAGTTTTATGATTGGTTGTTGGAGAGAATTTTCATCAGCTGAAATGTTTTGTTTTACATTTTCTGATTTTTTTCATATTTTTGCGTGACTATTGTCTGCCTTTTATCCATTCTGACTCATTTCATGGACAGGGTTCCTTGTTCAAGAGCACTCTCTTGGGTCAATTCTGCCTTCTTCCATGCAGTCACTGTTACAGCTGGCAGTGGTGTTGGTAGGATGAGGTGGAAGGACTGGTATGTCTTGTTTCTCTTTTGTTTCTGCAAGATCTTCAACTCTCCCTTCTTATTTCCTTCCTATTCCCCGCTATTTGGTGTCTCCAACTAGTACCACTTCTTTTCTTTGTATCTAATATTCCTCCAAAAGCAATGCTTCCTGGGGGTGCCACTTCCAATATACTTTCAAGCCCCCCCCCCATAACTAGTGTAGTGACCCATCAAATTCCAGCCCGTGTTCAGTATTTTGGCATTTGATATTGGATGTTCACTTTCGGGAGGTGGGGCTTTTGTCTTTGTACTGTCTAAGTCCTCTGCTCCCCTCTGTTCTTTCATACAAAATCTCTTAAGCCTCACCTCTGTGGCTCTTCACCACCACAGACTTGCAATTATGTATGTGTACTGGAATTTTTTTTCCCTCTACTTGTAATTTGAAGGTTACAGTGTTCTCTGTCTTTTAATAATGCTGAAGTTGTGAATCAGAGTTTTATTTTTCTGGTGTTTTTTTTTTTTTTTTTTTTTTTTGGAGGGGTGGGGGAAATTTGAAATTAGCCATTATTCTCCAAACATGGAAGTCCCTAGGACTCAGGGTCTGTTTTTATTAAAAGCTAATCCATGGAGAGCTATATATAAATATTTGTCCTCTGTCGCAATGGTTTTACAGTTCACCTTCTCCCTCAACCCATTTCACAGGTATTTTTCCCAGGTGCGTCCTCAGTATACTTCCTTCGTGCAATATAAATCATCCTATCCTGTGAACTCTTTCTGTCTGATTGGCTCTCAGTTCACTCCAGAAGAAGACCTAATTCAGCTGTATTAGAATGAAATGTTAGGGCTCATCCTCCAGTGCAGCAATCTTCCTCTGTTGCATTTCTACCAAGTAAATATTTCCCTCATTTTGCATTTATTTTTCTCTGTCCATCTTCTTTTGCTTATACCCTTATTTGGCACTTGTCAGATCCTTCTAATTTCTTGTCTGAAATAATGTAATTGTCAGAAGCAGGCCATACTCTTGGTGTTTTCAATTACCTGGTGCCAACCTGAGGCTTTCCCACCCACACCCTTATGAGGAGTTGATGGTAGGGCTATTTTAATTAATGAGTTTTCAGATTGGTACAGGAGCCAGCTTATGTGCCTGCTTTTCTTTAATTAACATAGATTTATTTGTTTTTCTAACCCAGCAATGAGTCTTGTCCACTTTTCACATATTCGCCAGGCCAAAAGAAAAGAAAGATAAAAATAATAATTTTGAGTGACCAGTTTCCAATCACCGCAGACACAAATGATGGCTCACAACATTATCATTTGCATTTCAATACAACTATTGCTGTAGGATGCTCAGACAATTAATCCTCTGGGGACACATTCAGCCTGTGCATCCTTTGATTTAGGCAAATTGAATCAATTTACAGTGAGTTCCTATATTAACATGCAATTTAGAAGGCATTCATGCTGAATTAAAAAATCTAATTAGTGGTTTCCTGTTTGGGGGACAGTGAGTATTCAGTCTATTTCCAGTTCGCCAGGGCCTGTCGTCAGTACTCGTACTTGATTTCCATTCAGATGGTGACACTTTACCTTTCATCACGAGCCTTTTTGTGGAAGGACTCGGGAACCAAATGTACCAGGAACACAAAAGGCAGAGAGGATTCAAAATGAGGACTTTTAATTAAAATGCATAGGTTCCCATATCATTAATAGAAGGGAGCTAATAAAGTTCATTTAATCAATACTGAGAACAGATCATGTGCAATGTGATTTTCTAGGGGCTTCTCTCTTGAAGAGCGTGATTTTATTTCTCACTAACAGCCTCTCTACTTCCTATTTCAGAGTGTCCCTCCTGAATATAAGTAATGAAATGCTTTTGCTACATTAGTCTCTTTTGCTACGGAAAGACTGGATGCTGTAATTTTACTGCACCAAGCCCTCTTGGGAGGAAGCGTTGATGTTTGTGGTGTTCTAAAGCTTCTTTCTCAACATATTAATCTGTATGAGGTAATTCAAGGCTGAGTTTATATATCCAGGAACAATCAATGAGAATAGGAAGCTATGAGTTATCAGGAGGCATGAGTTGTTATGTGTGAAGCACAGAAATAAAGCACAATGAAATTTCTGGGGGCCTTGGGAATACAGGACATATATTTTTGAATTGTGCAGCTATGTGTTACAGGAAAATGATTCAATCTCAAGATTGCTGCCTTTTTTCTTTTTTTCGTATTGACAACCCAATACAAGGCCAGCTTAAAGGTCTATCCATGTGTTTAAATGCAAAAAATATTCTCCCATTCAAAACTGAAACTTTGTGGCACTTAGGTATATGCTAAAGGATTACAGTGATTACAATGGGGTTGTGTATTTCCATTAGAAGGCACATTTTGCCTTGCTTATCCCCCTTTTTTGTGATGTTAGCAGTCATTGATCATTGCCTAGATTTATTTAATTTGAAGTTGCAAAATGGTGCCTTCTGATTATATCCTTCCTTCATCTATTAATTGGAAAGCTTCTATAGACACTGTACCTGAAGGTTTCCACAGGAAAGAGTATCCTCCAAAGGTAACCGAGTCTGGTATCTTTAACTATCATAATCCATGGCTTTAAATGATGTGCTTCTATCAACTGCAGATATCATTTCTATTGAGGCTCAAATCTTCCCATCTTTGGCCTCTCCAGCTGGCTTCTTGGTTCTTTTGGGACAACCCCATTCCATAGGAAATCTTCCTCATTTCAAGTTGTACAGGATTCTGATAGATAAAAAGAGGAGCTTAAAAATACAAATTTACAAAATCCATAGGAAAGCACATGAGCAAGAACCAATAGTTATAATAAACTGGAGGATTAATGCTCAAGGAATTTTATGACAGATCAGTAAGAGATATTAAAGGCATTTTCAAAGATAATTTAAAAAGAAATATAAAATTAAAAAACACAGGAAAAAGCCAGACATATTTGGGAAAGCAGCAAGTAAGACTCATAAAAGCAAACAAAAATAACGAGTGAGACCTTTATAAATGAAAAATATGATAATTAAAATGAAAAAACATTCATTATATGGGTGAAACAGACTTTTCGAATTACCTTTAAAACCAACCACTGAGTCGAATCTCTGAGCACAGAGAGAATGAACATTGAGAGGTAAATATATGGTAAATATAATGAAAAATTGATAGATAGGAATTATAGAAGGAGAGGTACAAGATAGTTTACCGGGAGCAAACAAAAAAAGAGAGAGAGAATAGGTACTATTCAAGAAATAATGACAGAGAATTTTCTGCAATTTATGAAAGACATGATTGAGATTCAAAAATTCAAGCAGGATTAAAAAAAAATCTATAGCTACTTCACAGTGAAAATGCAAAACACCAAAGATAAAGAGAAAAAAATTTCTAAACACAATCAGAAGAAAAACCTACTATTCACAGACTTCACAATGACAGCAATAAAGGCCAGGAGACAGTGGAATAAATACAGTAGGACTTCATTTTACATAACCAGTACATTCTGAGACCATTTCTGTAAGTTGAAAATTGAACATAACAGCGAACCCCATTGTTTAACAAGTATTTCTTATATGAACCGATATCAAACATTTTTAAATTATAGGCAAATAAACACTCCCGTAACAATAAGTCAACAAAATTAATCATAAAAATAATTTTTTAAAATCTTAATTCTCTTTGCCTTTATTTTTTTGATTGCCAATTGCATATACCTGAATTCACATGTGTTAAGTTTATGTAATATGAGGTTCTACTGTATCTTCAAAATGCTGAGAGAAAATAGCTGCCAAATTAGAATTCTATACATTGCTAAATTTTCATAGGCAAATAAGGGGAAAATAAGGATAATTTTAGATAAAGACCAAGAAAGTTTGCCGCTTACAGACTGTCTCTGAGAGAACCTCTGAAAGGAAATACTGAAATTGAACTCAGAAGGATAGAATGGGGACGGCAAAAGCAACAATAAGGAAAGAAACCGGTGTGGAAATTTAAAAAAATTCAGGGAGATGGAATTACTGTTTCAACGCCTCTACAATCCTTAAAGAGATGCTAAGTCTTGCTTTCTTGGTCAACGTCCTTACCAATATACATGTGTGAGAGCAGATAACTGGGAAATTTATAACTTTCTCCAAAGTTGACAGGGCATAGGGTGAGCAAAGCATTGATGGAGAAGTTGGACAATAGCAAGCAGCTACTTTTTATTGTTTGCACAAAGTCATGACTGGTCCTTATTGAGGGGAAGCTGTAGCTCAAAAGCCATTTTGCAAATAGTAAGAGGACTTCCAGAAAGCTAAGAAACTGAAAAGTGACAGTGAGGTTCCTATAAAGTCTGTTTCAACTACCTTCACCCAGGGAACCTGAGAGAGTGGGACAACCTTGTGGCCTGGGTGTTGGCAGAACTGGCAAGGCTACTTCCAGAAATAAAATCGCTTTAACCATCAGTCATATAGGAATCCAGTTTTTAGAATTAAGGTCATAGGTCATTGCTGGGACACCAAAAATGGTGGTACTAGCTAGTAGCTGGCAAACCCATCTTTGTCATTTCTGGCCATATGCTTGATTCAACCTACAAAGTCTGCTTTTCAGAGGGAGTACATTAAGTCCATTGATGTTTACAGGGTTGACGTGGTGAGATTCTGAGTGTTAACATAGTTCTTAGATTCTAAAATTGTTAAGATTCTGGGAGCAATGGACTATGCTGTCTAAATCCAGTATAACCCATGGACCTGAGCAATCAGGGGTTCTACTTTAGGCCCCATAATTTAGAGGACTCTAGTCTGGCTCCCCTCTGGCCAAGTCCCTCCCCATAGGGTCAATAGCTCACCTAAAGCCTACATCCTCCCTTCTTGTCCAAATGGCCCCACTTGCACTTTCAGGAGCTGCACAATTTTGTTCCTGGGCCCATTCTCTGTAAAACTGCCCAATCAGTAAGTATACTTCTAGGCCTGAGGAGTGGCTAAAGGATGGCTGTTTTCAGGTAGTGAATAATGGATAGGGCTTGGACATGAGGTTGAGATATCCACAAATCTCAAAGGGCAGAACAGAGCAAGGGTGGGAAGGTAAGAGGGGTTGGCTGTGGGAGGCTTTCTTTTTCCTCTGATCCAAGGGCCTGAAAATGTTGTAAATGGGTCTGTCTAAATCTAAGTAGATCCACAAAGATCTTGGGAGCACAACATAAATGCGTATGTGCATTTGTGATCCATTTTTCCCCTTCTCAAAAAGTCAATGATGATCTAATAATCTGTCAAATGCAATGCTCCTGTTATTAGATTTATCTACCTTCTACAAATCAAATTCCATTTTCTTTCACCATTGAACCCAATCATCCTCACATGTCCTCTGCAAAACCTGGTCATCTTAAGTGCCTCATATTGCTAAATCCAGGTTAAAATCTTTCTCTTATTAGAGAAGTTGTAGGTTTACAGAAAAATCATGCAGAAAAGAGAGTTCTCACATACATCTCCCCTCTCATAGTTTTCCATATTATTAACACTTTGCATTAGTGTGGTACCCTAGTTACAACTGATGAAACAATATTATAGTTGTGCTATTAACTATAGTACATAGTTTACATCAGGGTCCATTGCGTTGTTCAGTCCTGTGTTTTAAAAAAACAATTATTCTAGTAACATATACGTAACCTAAAATTCTTCTTTTAATCATATTCAGATAAACAATTTAGTGATGTTAATATTATGCTATTATCCCCACCATTCATTACTGTGGTAGTTAGATTCAGTTGTCAACTTGGCCAGGTGAAGGCACCTAGTTTTGTTGCTGCGGACATGAGCCAACAGTATGTGAACTTCATCTGTTGCTAATTACGTCTGCAGTCAGCTAGGAGGCGTGCTTGCTGCAATGAATGATGTTTGACTTAATTGGCTGGTGCTCAAATGAGAGAGCGCAACGTAGCACAGCCCAAGCAGCTCAGCATACCTCATCTCAGCACTTGCAGCTCAGCCCAGGCTTTTGGAGATGCAGAAAGAAGTCACCCCGGGGAATGTTGTTGGAACCCAGAGGCATGGAGAGAAGGCCAGCAGAGACCATCCTGTGCCTTCCCATGTAAGAAAGAACCTCAGTGGAAAGTTAGCTGCCTTTCCTCTGAAGAACTAACAAAATAAATCCCCTTTTGTTAAAAGCCAATCCATCTCTGGTGTGTTGCATTCTGGCAGCTAGCAAACTAGAACAATTACCAAAACTTTTCCATCACCCTAAACAGATACTCTGTGCCAATTAAGCATTGAACTCAAATTCCCTATTCCTACCCTGGTCCCTGATAACCTATATTCTATAGTTTCTGGCTCTGTGAATTTGCTTATTCTATTTCTTATTAGTGAGACCATAAAATATTTGTCCTTTTATGTCAGGCTTATTTCATTCAACATGATATCTTCAAAATTCATCAGTGTTGTTACATGTATTGAAGTTTCATTTCTTCTTATGGCTGAAAAATATTCTATTGTATGCACATGCCATATTTTGGCTATCGATTCATCAGTTAATAGATACTTGGATTGCTTTCATCTTTTGGCTAATGTGAGGGTTATTTCTGAACTCTGAATTCGATTCCATCTAAATGTTTGTCCTTGTGCCAGTTCTATGTTGTTTATTACTATAGCTTTACAATAAGTTTTAAAATCAGGTAGCATGTATACTCAAACTCCGTTCTTCTGTTTCAAGATGGTTTTGACTATCTGGAGCCCTTTAACCTTTTATATAAATTTGTTCATTGGCTTTTCCATTTCTGCAAGGAAGGCTGTTGGAATTTTAATTAAATATTTGAATGTCAATATTTAGTCTTTCAATCCATGAGGTTGGAATTTCCTTCCATTTATTCAGGCCTTCTTTAATTTCTTTTAACAGTGTTTTCCCTGTTCAAGACTTTTACATCCTTACATTCAATTTAGAATTTAGAATTCACAGATATTTGATTTTTTTAGTTGCTATTTTAAAGGGGAAGTTTTCTTGATTTCCTCTTGAGATTGTTCATTACCAGAGTATAGAAACACTGCTGGTTTTGGTTTTTGTGCTTTGCTCTTGTATCCCACTACTTTGCTGAATTTGTTTATTAGCTCTAGCAGCTTTGTTGTGGGTTTTACAGAATTTTCTTTATATTGGATCATGTTATCTGCAAATATAGAAAATTTTACTTCTTCCTTTATGATCTGGATGTTTCCTTTCTTTTTCTTGCCTAATTGCTCTGGCTAGAACTTCTACTACAATGTTGAATGACAGGAGTGACAGTGAACATCCTTGTCTGGTTCCCCATCTAAAAGTGAAAACTTTCAGTCTCTCATCATTGAGTATGATGTGAGCTATGGCATTTTCATATATACCCTTCATCTCATGAGGCTGTTTCCTTCTATACCTAGTTTTCTAAGTGTTTTTATTTTTAAATCAAGATAGGGTGCTGGATTTTGTCAAACGCTTTTTCTGCATCAATTGAGATGATGATGATAAGTATTTATCCTTCATTATATTAACGAGGTATACTATATTGATTGGTTTCCTTATATGGGCCACCCTTGTGTACGTACCAGGGATAAATTCCAATTGATCACTGTGTATAATTCTTCTATTTTGCTGTTGGATTTGGTTTGCTAGTGTTTTGCTGAACGTTTTTAGATCATTATTCATAAGGCATAGGGGTCTGTAATTCATAAGGGATAGGGGTCGTAGAATGAGTTAGGAAGTGATCCCTCCTCTTTAATTTTTTGGAAGAGTTTGAACAGGATTGGCATCAATTCTTCTTGGAAGTTTTGGTAAAATTTACTAGTGAAGCCACAGGTTGGCACCAGTATGCAGGGGCCTTGGTATGTGCAAATGGGCTACTCTGCTCCCTCTGGAACAGGGTCAAGGACCCAGTGGGAGGGCATGCCAGCTCCACACTGCACGCAACAGGAGTTTAGAGAGGGGCCAACAAGGATGCCAGGAGCTTCTCCCATTGTTCTTAGAGCTACAACATTTAACTATTTTCCAGAGTTTTGAGGAAGATGGCTCTGATCATTTTTGCCAGTCATTCAAAGATTCTTTGGGGTTAACAGTTCATTGCAGTGTTTTCTGCCACCATCTTGGGCAAGCTGCCTCTGTCAATGTTTAAGTTTGTACCTTCATCCTGATCCCACTGCCTCTGCTTCAGTTCATATCCACATAAACGTATCTTTTACCTCTTAGTATTTTCCTGGTGGTCTTGTTGGTATTTGTTGTAGTGACTGAAGCACTGTAGGAGCCTGCAGTCTTCCTGTTTCCAATTTCTAGCTTCTCCAATCCTTCCTTGATACTTCGCACGAATTACTCTCCTAAAATATTTCATGCTAAGTCAACAAACTATTCTGAGCATGTGTGTTCTAAGTATTGGAAACAAAAAGTCTAAAGCATCATCCTTATCCTTTTTCTGTAGGAGATAATACTTAACAGATGCTTCTAACACAATGTACTAAGCGCTATGTCATCTCAACCTTTCTGAGGCAAAAGAAAATTTATGCCACTGCCTATAGAGTTGAGCCCAAACTTTCTTGTGACATTCAGAGCTCATATGCCATTCCAGCCTCCCTTATAGTTATTCTCTTTAAACTGCCTATGCTTTCAGTTCCATTGACTTTGTACATTCCTTCCTCTTTTCGGATTCCTGTGTTCAGCCCAAAAGGCCTACCTCCCCATACCTCTCAAAGTCCCATTTGGCCTTCATGGCCCAGGGAAACTCTCTTCTCAGGCATTTCCGTAACAGTTTCACAAAAATAGACTTCATCCTCTCTGCCAAAATGGATATTCTAAACTTCCCCATCCTGCAGTGCAATGCTTATACCTCAATTACATCAGAAATTTGATTCTACATTATATGTACATTCTACTGTCACCCCCACCTCACAGCTCAGTACTCAGACCAGAAGTTCCACAGAATAAGGACAATGTTTTATTAATTTGCATCCCCCACAGTCTCTTGCAAAGTAAATTATACTTAGTAATGCTTAAAAAATGTTTTGTGAATTAATTGGACAAATTAAAAAATGCTAATTAAAGAACTTCTCTATTGATAGTGAATGATAATGGTGATGGTGACGGTAATAATCTTTCTGCCCCAGCAAAACTTTTCTCTCTGAATTCAAAATTTTAATTTATGAAACTTTTAAAGCAAGCAGGAAAGTATGGAAAATCATAGAAGTGATATCTAGGGAAATGCCTCAAGAATCCAGCAGATGTTACTATTTTCCTGTAATTGCTTTATATTTCTTTTTCTATTTTAAAAGAAAGAAAACATTTCAAACACAGTTAAATCCCTACTCCCTATTCCCAGACACAACCTCTCTATTGAGGTTGGTGCGTATTATTCCTACATGTATGTTTGTATTTTTGCTATGTATGTCTATAGTCATAATAAATATATATATATAATTTTTGAATAGAATTTTTACTTTTTTATTCATATAGCACAGATTCTATGCAAAATAAACAATCAATATTTCACAGTATCCTCACTTAGTTGTATAAACCTTGTTACTCTCAGTTTTAGACAATTTTCATTTCTCCAAAGAGAAAGATAACAGTTGACACACCCATACCAAAGAGAAAATCTCAAACTCCCCTTAATTCTTACCCATCTCCCTCCACCCCCATTATTTATCCCTAGTATTGTTGTGGTACTAGTGTGGTATTCCTGTTAAATATACACCATAGCATGCAATAGGTAGTCCTCCCCATACATCCCTCTATTAGTAATTCTTTGTACAAATGTCAACCTTTGAAGTAGTTCATGCAAGAACTTATTTATATTTGTAGTGCTAACTGGTGAGATGCATGGCTCTAAATAAGCCCTTTCAATCATATCCACCTTCAGTATGGCACTATTACTTATAATCCCATTAACAAACTACCATCATCTCTATCCATTCCTATACATTTAAGTTCAACTTAATGTACATTTAAGTTGAACATATTAGGTAACCACTCCCTGTTCTCTAGCATCTGTCTATCTTTAGGTCCCCTATATCCTACATTTTAATACTCTGAGTTTGCATTTTCTAGGGGGTTCATATTATTGAAATCATATGATATCTTTCCTTTTGAGTCTCGCTTATTTCACTCAGCATTATGTCCTCAGGGTTTATCTATGTTGTCATATGCTTCAGGACCTTATGTCTTCTTACTGTTGCATAATATTCCATTGTATGCATATATCACATTTAATCCACTTGTGTGGTGATAGGCACTTGGATTGTTTCCATCTTTTGGCAATTGTGAATAATGCCACCACAAACATTGGTGTGCAAATGTCTGTTCATGACACTGCTTTCAGCTCCTCTGGGCACATGCCAAGTAGTGGTATTGCCAGGCTGTAGGACAACTCGATATTTAGTTTTCTGAGGAACCGCCAAGCTGTCCTCCACAGCGGCTGTACCATTACACATTCCCACCAGCAGTGAATAAGTATTCCAATTTCCCCACATCCTCTCCAACATTTGTAGTTTCTTGTTTAATAATAGCCATTCTTGTAGGAATAAGATATTTCATTGTGCTTTTGATTTACATTTCCCTTATATAAAGATGAGCATATTTTCATGTGCTTTTTAGGCATTTGTATTTCCTCTTCAGAAAAATGTCTATTCATATCTTTTGCCCATTTTATAAGTGGGCTGTTTGTTCTTTTGTTTTTCAGTTGTATGATTTCTTTGTATATACTGGATAATAAAACCTTATCAGATATATGGTTTCCACATATTTTCTCCTACTGAGTTGACTGCCTCTTTATCTTTTTGACAAAGTCCTTTGAGGCACAGAAGTATTTGATTTTAAGGAATTCCCATTTATCTATTTTTTCTCTCACTGCTTGTGCTTTGGGTGTAAGATCTAAGAAACTACCTCCTATTACTAGGTCTTGAAGATGTTTCTCTATATTTCCTTCTAAAAGTTTTATGGCACTGGCTCTTATATCCAGATCTTTGATCTACTTTGAGTTAATTTTTGTTTAGGGTATGAGGTAAGGTCCTCATTCATCCTTTTGGCTATGGATATCCAGTTCTCCAGCCCCATTTATTGAAAAGACTACTCTGTCCAAGTTCAGGGGATTTGAGGGCCTTGTTGAAGATCATTTGTTACCATAGATCTAGGGCTCTATTTCCAAACTCTTAATTCAATTGCATTGATCAGTATGCCTATCTTTGTGTCAATATCATGCTGTTTTGGGTACCATGGCTTTATAATAAGCTTTATAATCAGGAAGCGTAAGTCCTCCCACTTCATTCTTCTTTTTCAGTATATTTTTGGATATTTAGGGCTTCTTTTCCTTCCAAACAAATTTGATAATTAGCTTTTCCAAGTCTTCAAAGTAGATTGTTGGAATTTTGATTGGTATTATATTGAATCCATAGATCAATTTGGGTAGACCTGACATCATAATGATATTTAGCCTTCCTATCCATGAATATGGAATGCACCTATTTAGATCTTTGATTTCATTTAACAATGTTTTATAGTTTTCTATAAAACATTTCCTTTACATCCCTGGTTAAGTTCATTCCTAGATACTAGATTCTTTCAGTTGCTATTATGAATGGATTTTTTACTTAATTGCTTCCCCAGTTAGGTTATTACTTGTGTAAAGAAACAGTACTGATTTTCAGGCATTGATCTTGTATCTCAACACTTCACTGACTATGTTTATTAGCTCAAGGAGCTCTGGTGTATATTTCTCAGGGTTTTCCAAGTATAGGATCATGTCATCAGCAAAGAATGAATGTTTTACTATTTCCTTTATGATTTAGATGCCTTTTGTTTCTTTTTCTTGCCTGATTGCTCTAGCTAGAACTTCTAGCACAATGTTCAATAATAGTGGTGACAATGGGCATCCTGGTCTCATTCCTGATCTCAAAGGAAAGTCTTTCAATCTCTTACCATTGAAGATAATGCTGGCTGTGAGTTTTTTATATATGCCCTTTATTATATTGAGAAAGTTTCTTTCAATTCCTGTTTTGAAGTGGTTTAGAAGAAAAGGATGCTGAATTTGGTTGAATACTTTTTCAACATCATTTGAGATGATCATGTGACTTTTCTCTTTTGATTTGTTAATATGCTGTATTACATTGATTGATTTTCTTGTGGTGAATCACCCTTGTATGCCTGGAATAAATCCCATTTGGTTGTGGTATATAATTCTTTTAATGTGCTGTTGCATTTGATTTGCAAGTATTTTGTTGAGAATATTTGCATCTATATTCATTAGGAGAATGACCTGTAATTTTCCTTTATTTGTAGTATCTTTATCTACTTTTGGTATTAGAGTGGTGTTTGCTTCATAAAATGAGTTAGGTAGTGTTTCTTTTCCCCCAGTTTTTTGGAAGAGTTAGAGCAGGAATGGTGTTAAGTTCTTTTTGGAATGTTTGGCAAAATTCTCTATGAAGCCACCTGGCCCTAGGCTTTTCTTTGTAGGAAGATTTTTGATCACTGACTTGAGTCAGTATAGGTTATTTGTGTGTTTCTAGGAAATTGTTTATTTCATTTAAGTTGTCTGGTTTGTTGTGGTAGACTTGTTTATAGTATCCTCTTATGATTTTTAAAATTTCTTTTGGGTCCATGGTAAGGACTCTGTTCGCTCATTTCTGATTTATTTGCATCCTTTCTCTTTTTTTTCTTCATCACCCAGCTAAGGGTCCATTGATTTTATATTGATTTTCTCAAAGCATCAACTTTTAAAAATTTATTTATTTTTTGTTTTTATTTTCAAAGTATCAACTTTTGTTTTTATTGATTCTATCTATTGTTTTTTGGCCTCCAATTCATTTTTTATGCTATGATTTTTGTTATTTCTCTTCTTCCATTTGCTTTGGCATTAGTTTGCTTTTCTTTGTCTAGTTCCTCCAGGTGAGCAGTTAAGTCCTTGATTTTTTGTTCTTTCTTCTTTTTTAACATAGGCATTGTCTTGATTAGCAAATGTTTCCAGAAATGAGTTGGATTTTATAAAGGAAATTTATTAAATCACAAGTTACAGTACTAAGGCCATAAAAATGTCTAAACTAAGGCAGAGTTAGATACCTTGACTAACTCTGAGAAAGTTAGTCTTGAGAAAGATAGCTTGACTCAAGAAAGGGCCAATGATGTTCAGGATTTCTCTGTCAGCTGGGAAGGCACATGACAATGTCTACTAGCTTTCTCTCCTGGCTTCTTGTTTCAAATGGCTTCCCAGGGAGAGTCTTCCTTCTGCATCTCCAAAAGTCTCTCTCTCTGTCAGCTCTGAAGCTTTTTCCAAAATGGTTCCCTCTTAAAGGATCACACCTGGAATGGGTAGAGACACATTCTCCATGGAAACCACCTAATCAAAAGGTCCCACCCACAACTGGGTGGGTCATATTTCCAAGGAAACAACTTAATAAAAAATAACTCTCCAAGCAATATTGAAACAGGATTAAAGAACATGGCTTTTCTGTGGTACACAATAGTTTCAAACTGGCACATTCTACTCTCTGAACCCCAAAGGACATATTCTTTCCATATACAAAATGCATTCATTCCATTAGACCATCACAAAGCCTTAAACCATTTCCATAACAATACAAATATAATACCAAGTCAAAATCTCTTCAAAGTCAGTTACAGGCATGGCCTATCCTAAGCCAAAATTCTCTAGTTCCAAATCTGTAAAATTGAGAACAAGTTATCTGATTCCAAAATACAAAGGAGGGATAATCAGAGGATAGATGGTCCCATTTCCACAGGGAGAAATTGTAAAGAACACAGAGATTGGAAAGAACCAAACAGTTTTGAAAACCTGCAACGCAAACTCCATTTCCAAGTTTTTTCTCAGATTTCCAAGTCTGAGAGTCATTTATCCTTGGTGCTTTAGAAAGTGGCAGTCCTACCCTTTACAAGGGCTTACATGGCAGTCCTCTCTCTCCAAATACTGGGGTAAGGGTTCCAGTTTTGGGGGATACTGGGGAGACTACCTTTTTCTTGGCCCCACTCTCTCTAAGCATCAGGGCAGCACCTGCAATCTCTGCCATCCCTGGGAACACGCTCAACCCCCTTGGAACAGTGGGGTGTCAGCAAGGCTCTCCCCAATCTCCAAGAAATGTGCTCCACCCTTTCCAAGGCCTGGGGCACCATAACTCTTTCTGAACATCATGGTGGAAGTCCCACCTGTGGGGCAAACTCACCCACTCCGAGTAGATGGGTAGGTCTGTTCACCTGGTCCAATGTTTCTTGGCTTCAGACCTTAGCGTCAATGGTTCTGCTTTTGAAGTTATTTTTCCTTCAATTTGCCTCTTCTCTGTCCCTTTTAGTCCAGACTGGTAGTGGTTCCATTTACGCAGATCCCATAATAGTTTTGTAGGTTTTCTATGCAGTATAGTGGGATCATAACCATCAAACAATAGGACCATTCACAACTCCTTTCTAGATAACTCCATCTCCAATCCTGGCTTGTCCTATATTGACTGACTGGTTCCATTGGTTAAATCCTCACATGGGGCACTATTCTCTGGGGTGTCCCTTTCTGAAAGACCAGAATTTTCCAGACCATCAATTTCTGGTTTATTTGTAACCAAGAGTTCGGTTCTCAGCTTATCTCTTTCCTATTACATTTCACTATAAGTTGCAAGAAGAAACCAGGCTGCATTTTCCACATCTAGTTTAGAAATCTCTTCTGATAAATACCCAAGCTCATATCTTAAAATCTGCATTCCATCCAAAACAAGTAGACAATTTTGTCAAATTTTCTGACACTTTAAAACAAGGATTGCCTCCCTTCCAGTTTGCATAACACATGCATTGTTTCTGTCTAAACCTTATCAGAAGTATCTTTAGAGTCCACATTTCTACCAATAGTTTCTTCAAAGCATTCTAGGCCTTCTCTATCAAGGTCCTTACAACTCTTCCAGAATCCCCCCCTTAGATACTTAAAAAAACATTCCAAAATGTTTGGTACTTGCAAACCACAGCACCCCACTTCTCTGGTACCAAAATCTGTTTTGATTTCCTAATGCAACTGGAAAAGCAATGTACCAGAAATGGGTTGGATTTTTTAAAAGGAAATTATTTTCACAAGTTTATAGTTCAAAGGTCATGAAAATGTCCAAACTGAAGCATCCAGAGAAAGACACCTTGACTCAAGAAAGGGCCAAAGACATTTGGAGTTTCTCTGTCATCTGGGAAGGCACATTGCAACATCTAGCTTTCTATCCTGTCTTCTCATTTCAAATTGCTTCCCTGGGGGATTTGTCTTTCTGCATCTCCAAAGATTTCTTTGTCAGCTGTGTGGCTTTTTCTAAAATGGTTCCCACTTAAAGGACAATCCTATCCTGAATGGGTAGAGATACATTCTCCATGGAAACAACATAATCAAAAAGTCCCACCCACAATTGGGTGGGTCACATCTCCATGGAAACAACTAAATAAAAAAGATCTCACCAAGCAACACTGAATCAGAATTAAAGAACTTGGCTTTTCTCTAGTACACAACAGTTGTAAATTGGCACAGGCATTTAGGGCAATAAATTTCCCTCTCAGCACTGTCTTTGCCACATCCCATTCATTTTTGTATGTCGTATTCTCATTTTCATTTGTCTCCATATATTTATCAAAATCTTCTTTGACCCATTGATGTTTAAGAGTGTTTTATTTTGTCTCTATATGTTTGTGAAAGTTCTGGTTTTTTGGTGGTTATTAATTTCCAGCCTCATTCAGAAAAAGTGCTTTGAATAATTTCAGGCTTCTAAAATTTATTAAGACTTGTTTTGTACTCCAGAATATTATTTATCCTGGAGAATGCACCATGAGCACTAGAAAAGAATCTATATTCTAGTGTTGTGGGGCATAATGATCTATATATATCTGTTAGGTCTACCCACTTATCACATTATTTAGGTTCTCTATTTCCTTATTGATCCTCTGTCTGATTGTTTTATCTATAAAAGACAGTGTGTTGAAGTGTATTAAAGTTTCCCACCTGTATTGCTGAAACATCTATCGCTCCTTTCAGTTTTGGTAATGTTTGCCTCGTGCACTTTGGAGCTCCTTGAGTAGGTGAATAAACATCTACAATTGTTATTTCTTCTTGGTGAATTCTCCTTTGAGTAATATGTAGTACCTTTCTTGTCTCTTATGTAATCTTTACATTTAAAGTCTATTTTGTCTGATATTAGTATAGCTATACCTGCTTTCTTTTGGTTATAGCTTGCATGGTGTATCTTTTTCCATCCTTTCAACTTTCCATGCATTTTTATCCTTGGGTCTAAGACAAATCCTTTCTAAGCAGCATATAGATGGATCATATTTTTAATCATTATGCCAACTGGTATCTTTTAATTGGAGAGTTTAGTCTGTTAACATTCAAAGTTATTACAGTAAAGGCAGTTGTTGAATCTACCATCATTTGATTTTTGTCTGATCTATATATTCCCATTCCTTCTCTTTTTTTTTATCCTTTAAGTTACCTTTACTAATATGCTTCAATTCTGTGCCTTCTTCAAGATCTCCCTCTCCTTTTTTTTTTCTTCAGCCAAAAGAATGCCTTTTAGTATTTCTTGCAAGGCAGGTCTCTCATTAACAAATTCTCTTAGCATCTGTTTGTGAAAATTTTAATTTCTCCCTCACTTTTTTTTTTTTTTTTTTTTGCAAGGGCAGACATGGGGAATTGAACCTGGGTCTCTGGCATGGCAAGTGAGAACTCTGTCTGCTGAGCCACCGTGGCCCACCCCTCCCTCACTTTTAAAGGACCACTTTGCTGGATAAAAAATTCTTGGCTGGCAATATATAAGATTCTAAAATTTTTAAGATTTCAGAACCTTAAACATATCATACCACTGCCTTGTTTTTATGGCATCTGTTGAGTAGTCTAAACTTAAACTTATGTGGCTTTTCC
>PVIY010046661.1:0-18320 GCA_004026745.1 Myrmecophaga tridactyla | reverse complement strand
TCACATTTCCAACCCAGCACAGTGCTCTGGAGGATGCAAACTCTGGTAGTTTCTCCTGCTAAGGTCTTACAGAATTATGCAGGGGCTTCCAGGATGGAGGTTTTCTCTTAGATATTTTCTGCAGTCCCTCACTCACTGTTGTAGCCCATGTTTCTTCCAGCCTATGATTACCAATGAGAACTCTCACAATTTTGTCAACTCATCTTCTTTCCTCTCAGCATCATTTTAGCAGGATGTGGGGTAAGTGGAGGCTGGGTTGGGAGATGCATTTCATGCCAGGATCTTTTTTCTTTCCTTGTCCACCACTTTTCAATGTTTATAGCATTAGGCTATAACTCTGTCTTCAGTTATTGCTGGGGAAATGTTTAGGCTTTCTAAAAAATCTTTGTTATTGCTGTTCATCACATTAGGTATTAGAGAAGGGAGCTTCTATTATCCTATGCCACCCTGCAGCTTTACCTAGAAGTCAATCTGGCTCAACAATTGGAGAAAGCAAGCTGGCGCTTTGCTTACAGAGCTACAAAAATGTTCTGTAATTCAGAAATCCCACTTCTGTGAATTTATCATAAGGAAATAATTCAAAATTAAAAAAAAATCTGTGTACACGAATATGCAGCAACATCTGTGATAGCAAAAACTTGTAAATAACTTCTATGTCCTTCGTGGCTAAATAATGTCTTATAAGATGGATGGAATATTTTGCAGTCATTAAAATGATAGTTAAAAAAATGGGAAATGCTTTTAAGAAACAATGACAAATGAAAATAGCAGAATCAAAATGAACATATGCCATTATGGCAACTAGGTAAATAGATGAAAGGAGGTAGACAAACCTGAGAAAGAATTTTTTGAACACTGAAATATTTGTGACAAGGTGGTATGGCTTCACTGGTTTTTTTTTTTTTCTCGCATGGGCAGGCACCAGGAATCGAACCCAGGTCTCCAGCATGGCAGGTGAGAAGGTGGTATGGTTTTAAAGAATATATTTTTAATTATTTTTCCTTAATAGAATTGAAGTGTTTTTATAATAAAAAAAGGAGAAACTAGAAGTATGAATCAGTAAAGGCATTCATTCCTCTTACTTTGTTGATGTTGATAAAGCTACTTTGTGGCTTGATAAAGAAACATTTAAGCCAAAGAAAAAAGGTACAAAGGAATAAAAGATTTACCAGGTATGTGGCCAAGGCAACTGTTTGCACATCTTTAGAATTGGACTGATTATATGTCCTGCTTAGAGAATCACTGCCGAGAGTGAATAAAATTATACATGTCAAGCATCTAGCACAGTCTTGGCTCACAAAAATGTGCTCCATAACATTGGCTCTTGGCCTCTCTGGATGTCATGAGAGTGATGGCTCCTGCTGCTCTGTGTTGTGATTATAACTCAAGCTCTATTCAGATACACAGGCAAGAAGGAGAGAACAGCAAGAATCCTGGAAGACAATCGTCTTCTATAACCTCTGGCTCCCCCAACTCTGTTTTCCTTTCTTCCCCTGGGAGAATCAGGCAAACTTTTCAACAAAGAGTTGAGTAACTTTTTAAAGAGCACACAATGAATAGGTGAAGGGAAAGGGATGGAAATTTAGTACTTTCTGGACAATCAATCCCTAGACTGACAAACAGGGATCCACCTCAGGAGATGTGAACATGACTGTGATGGTTAGTTTCTGGTGTCAACTTGGCCAGGTGAGATGTGCCCAGTTGTCTGGTCAGGCAAGCACTGGCCTGTTGCTTCAAGGATATTTTGTGGCTGGTTGATAAATCATTAGGCTGGTTTATGAAATCATCAGTCAGGTGATAGCAGCTGTGGCTGATTACATCTGTGACCAATTAAGGCGTGTCTCCCGCAAAGAAGATAATCCAATCAGTTGAAGACTATTAAAGGAGAAGAGAGACTTTTTCACTGCTTCTTTAGCCAGTGAGCCTCTCCTGTGGAGATTGTCAAGACCCTTTATCAGAGCTGCCAGCTTTGCAGCCTGCTCTGTAGGTTTTGGACACTTCCATTCCTACAGTTCCATGAGACACCTTTACAAATCTCATATTTACAGACCTCTCCTATTGGTTCTGTTTTTCTAGAGATCCCTGACTAGTACAATGACCTTAAGAGAATCCCCCAAAGGCCTGATTGCTTTTTTCCTAATGTGTGTTCTCCAATGTGGTTCCTCCAGCATGTTTGTTTGATCGATTTCCTCCATGGGTCCTAGACCATGGAAGCCCCAAAGACAGTGTTTCAAGAGATCAAGGCAGGCTTCCCAGGAGCTCTCACCATAGAGAGGCTGGAAAGGCATTTAAGCTTTTGAAGGTGGGTATAAAAAAATATACTCAAATCCAGATACAAGAGGCCACATATGGTATGATTTTATGTATATAGAATGCCTAAGAAAATGATTAATCTATATAGAGAGAAGGATTAGTGATTGCCTAGGGCTGAGAATGGGAATGATGATTAATTATAAAGGGCCATGAGGGACGATGTGGGAGTGATGAAAATGTTCTAAAACTGGATTGTTTAAAAATACAGTCAATATCATCCCATTTTCAACACCATGCAATGTTGACATTCACTTGCTTTCCCTCATGCAAAAATATTTTTATATTTGTATATTTAATCACCATCATTGCTCATTCTAGGTATCGCTATGTTATACAGAACTTTCCCAGAATGAAAGTTCTCTATCTTTCATTCTGGTGTCATACATGCCCCCAACCTTTCTCCCTCTATCATACCCACAGTCAACTTCGTTCAGTGTACTTACAATATTGAATTACCATCAGACAATATTATGCTATCCATTTCTGGATCTTTACAATCAGTCCTATTGAACATTCTGTACTCCTTTAGCATCAAATGCTCAATCTCTACCCTCTTCCTATTTCCTGTTAACTTGTGTTCTCAACTTTAACTCCTAAAGATTACTCATTAATGTAGTTCATATTAGTGAGACCACACAGCATTTGCCCCTTTGTTTCTGGCTAATTTCACTCAGCATAATTTTTTCACGGTTTATCCTTGTTGTTACATGCTGCATGACTTTATTTTGTCTTAGAGTTACATAATATTCCATTGTATGTATATATCACAGTTTGTTTAGCCACTCCTCTGTGATGGACATTTGGGTTGTTCCATCTCTTGACAATCATGACTAATCAGTGTGCAAATGTCAATTATGTCCTTGCCTTCACTTTCTCCAAATGCATAACTTGTAAGGGGATTGCTGGATCATATGGCATTCTATACTTAGCTTCCTGAGAAACCACCAAACTGCCTTCTAGAGTAGCTGCACCATTCTGCATTCCCACCAATAGTGCCTAAGTGTGCCTCTTTCTCCATATCCTCTCCAACACTTGTAGTTTCTGTTTGTTTGTTTGTTGTTGTTTTTGATAATGGCCATCTAGTGGGTGTGAGAAATTCCATTGTGGGTTAAATTTGCATTTTTCTAACACTGAGTGAGGTTGAGTATCTTTTCATGTTTTTTTATTTTGTTTTTTGTTTCACCTACTACATTATCAGTTTTTTTGGGTTTTTTGTTTTGTTTTGCATGGGCAGGCACTGTGAAATGAACCCGGGTCTCCACGTGACAGGTGAGAATTCTACCACTGAGCCACCGCCGCACTGCCCTTTTCATGTGTTTATGAGCTGTTTGTACTTCTTCAGAAACATATCTGTCCACGTCTTTCGTACATATTTTTATTGGGTTGTTTGTCTTTTTTTGTTGAGTTGTGGAATGTATATATTCTGGATATTAAACTCTTATCTGATGCGTGATTTCCAAATATTGTCTCCCAATGTAGGCTGCCTTTTAACTTTCCTGACAAAGTTCTTTGCACAAAAGTGTTTAATTTTGAGGAGATCCCATTTAACTGTTTCTTTTTTCATTGCTTGTGCTTGAGTGTAAGGTCTAGGAAACCAGCTCCCATCAGAAGATTTATAAGATATTTCCCTACATTTTCTTTTAAAAGTTTTATGGTCTTAGTTTTTATGTTTAGGACTTTGATCCATTCTGAGTTAATTTTTGTATAGGAGTGAGATATGGGTCCTCTTTCATTCTTTTGCATATGAATATCCAGTTCTCCAAACACTATTTATTGAAGAGGATGCTCTGTCCCAGTTGAGGTGGCCTTATCAAAGATGAATTGTCTGTAGATGAGAAGGTCTATTTCTGAACACTCTATTCAATTCTATTCTTTAATATATCTATCTTTATGCCAGTACCATGCTGTTTTGAACATTGTAGCTTTGTAATATGCCTTATAGTCAGGAGTGAGACCTTATAGTGAGACCTCTCAATTCTGTCCTGCCTCAAGATATTCTTAGCTATTTGGGGCACCCTCCCACTCAAAATAAATTTTGTTATTGGCTTTCTATACCTGCAAAGTAAGTTATTGGAATTTTAATTGGTATTGCGTTGAATATCAATTTGGGTAGACTCAACATCTTAACTATATTTAGTTTTCCAATCCATGAACATGGTTTGTCCTTCCATTTATTTAGTTCTTCTTTTATTCCTTTTACTAATTTCTCATAGTTTTGTTTGTAGGTCTTTTGTGGCCTTGTTTAAATTTATTCCTAAATAGCTGATTCTTTGTGTTGCTACTGTAAATGGATTTTTTTTCTTGATTTCCTTCTCAGAATGTTCATTACTAACATATAAAGAAACACCACTGATTTTGGATGTTGATCTTGTACCCTGCCACTTCGTTGTACTCATTTATTAGCTTTAGTAGCTTTGTATAGACTTTTCAGGATTTTCAACATATAGTATCACGTCATCTACAAACAGTGAAAATTTTACTTCTTCCTTTCCAATTTGGATGCCTCTTATTTCATTTTCTTGTCTAATTGATCTAGCTAGACCTTCCAGCTCAGTGTCAAACAACAATGGTGACAGTGGGCATCCTTGTTTTGTTCTTGATCTTAGAGGGAAAGCTTTCAGTCTTTCACCATTGAAGATGATGATAGCTAGGGGCTTTCCCCTTTATCATGTTGAGGAAATTCCTTTCTATTCCTATCCTTTAAAGTGTTTTCATCAAGAAAGGATGTTGAATTTTGTCAAATGCTTTTTCTGCATTTGAGATGCAGAAAAATTGAGATGATCATGTGTTTCTTTGGCTTTGATTTATTGATGTGGTACATTACATTAATTGAATTTCTTGTTTTGAACCATCATTACATACCTGGAATGAATCCCACTTTGCGGTAGTGTATAATTATTTTAATATGCACCTGGATTCAATTTGCATGTATTTTGTTGATGATTTTTGCATCTATATTCATTAAAGTGATTAGTGTGTAATTTCCTTTTCTTGTAGTATTTTAATCTGGCTTTGGTATTAGGGTGATGTTGTCTTCATAGAATGAATTAGATAACTTTCCCTCCTCTTCAATATTTTTTTAAGAGTTTGAGCAGGATATTGGGGTCATCTATTTCTTCCTGAGTCATTGTTGGTCGTTTATGCTTTTCTAGGAAGCTGTACAGTTAATTCCTAGATTTTTGCTCTTTCTTGTTTTTTAATACAAACATTTAGGGCAATAAATTCCCTCTCAGCACCACCTTTGCTGCATCCCATAAGTTTTGATATGTTCTTTCATGAATGTTTGGTAGAATTCACATGTGAAGCCATCTGGTCCTGGACTTTTCTTTTTTGAGAGCTTATTGATGACTTATTCAATCTCTTTACTTGTGATTGGTTTTCAGGGTTTTCTATTTCTTATTGAGTCAATGTTGGTTGCTCATGCTTTCCTAGGAAGTTGTCCCATTTCATGTACATTGTCTAGTTTATTAACATGTAGTTACTCACAGTATCCTCTCAATATCTCCTTTACTTCTGTGGGGTCAGTACTTATATCCATTCTCCCATTTCTGTTTTTATTTATTTGCATCCCCTCTCTCTTTTTTTAATTTCAGCCTAGCTAAAGGCCCATCGATTTTATTGTTTTTCTCAAAGAACCAACTTCTGGTTTTATTGATTCTCTCTAATGTTTTCATGTTCTCAGTTTCATTTGTTTCTGCTCTAATCTTTATTTTTTTCCCTTCTGTTTGCTTTGGGGTTAGTTTGATGTTCTTTCTCTAGTTCCTGAGGTGTACAGTTAATTCCTCGATTTTTGCTCTTTCTTCTTTTTTAATATAGGCATCTAGGGCAATAAACTCCCTCTGAGCACACTTTGATGCATCCCATAAGTTTTGATATGTTGTGTTTTCATTTTCATTTGCCTTGAGATATTTACTGATTTCTATTCTAATTTATTCCTTGACCCATTAGTTGCTTAAGCGTGTGTTGCTTAGTCTCCATATATTTGTGAATTTTCTGGCCTTCAACCTGGCATTGATTTTCAACTTCATTTCACTATCATCTGAGATAGTGTTTTGTATAATTTCAATCTTTTAACATTTATTGAGATTTGCCTTGTGACCCAACATGTGGTCTATCCTGAAGAACGATCCATGAGCACTTGAGAAAAATGTATATCCTGCTGTTGCAGGCTGTAATGTTCTGTAAATGTCTGTTAAGTTAGTTCATTTATCATATTATTCAAAATCTGTTTCCTTATCAATCTTCTGTCTAGATATTTATCCATTGATGAGAGTGGTGTATTAAATATCCAACTATTACTGTAGAGGTGTCTACCTCTCTCCCTTCAATGTTATCAGTGTTTGCCTCATCTATTTTGGAGGACTCTGGCTAAGTGCATAAATATTTATGATTGTTATGTTTTCTTAAAGAATTGTTCCTTTTTAAAAAACACATGGTGTCCTTCTTTGTCTCTTTTAATTTTTTTACATTTGAAGTCTAATTTGTCAGATATTAGTATAGGTACTCCCACTCTTCTCTGGTTGTTGTTTATATGAAATATATTTTTACAGTCTTTCACTTTCAATATATTTTTGTTCTTAGGTCTAAAGTGAGTCCCTTGTAGACAGTATACAGATGGATCCTTTTAAAAAAATTATTCAGTTAGTCTATGTTTTTTTATTGGGGAGTTTAATCCATTAACATTTAAAGAAACAGTACTTTCTTTTATCATTTTGTCTTTTGGATATTATATGTCATATCTTTTTTTTCCCTCTCTCTCTTTTCACTTCTACTGGTATTCTTCACTTCTACACTCTTCTCCAGACCTCTCTCTGCTGTGTTTTCCTAGTTGCCTGTAGTGCTTCCTTTAGTATTTCTTGTAGTGCCAGCCTCTTATTCACAAACTCTCTCAGTGACTGTGTCTAAAAATATTTTAAACTTTCCCTCATTTTTGAAGGACAGTTTTGCCAGATATAGAATTCTTGGTTGCCATTTTTTCCCTTTCAGCATCTTAAATATATAATACTCCTGCCTTCTTGCCTCCATGGTTCTGCTGAAAAATCTGCACATAGTCTTATTGAGCTTCCATTGTATGTGATATATTGCTTTTCTCTTGCTGCTTTCAGAATTCCTTCTGTCTTTGACAATCTGGTTAGTAGGTGTTTTGGAGTAGATCTAAGATGATCTATTCTGTTTGGGGTATGCTGTACTTCTTGGATATGTAATTTTATGTCTGTTCCTTTGACTGGGCTATATCTTTGATTTTTCTAGTATGGCTCATAATTTTTTGTTGGTATCTTGGCATCCAATTTCCTTGAGTAGTTTATTTTGGAGGTCATTTTCACTCTTTTACTTAGGGTTTTCTTGTTGATTGGCTTTGTCTTCTTTTTTTGACATTCAGTTGAACTTATTCTAGACATCTAGCACAACTTCTACTTAACTGTTCAGAATTTTTCAGCTCTTGTTTTTCTGGCTCTTGCCTTGCCTATATAGTACCTTTTATTTTGAGGCAGGTCTCCCAGATATGATTAACCCCAATCAGATTTTCCCAGACAAGGCAGGCCCAGGTCTCATAAGGAGACCTGTCGTCAGTATCAAGTTTCCCTGAAGATGAGGCCCAGCAGGTTGTTTGACTTTCCTGCAGAGCCTCTTGACTCTTACCAAGCAGGTAGCACTTGTCAGCCCACAGCTCCCCACTGCCATAGAGTGGTGCAGTGCCTTCAATTCTTAGCCTGCCATGGGTTGGTTGAGACAGAGGCTGAGGTAGAAGGTGGGCTTAAGCTGTTTTAGATTCCCATCCCTTGAAGTCTGATTTCTTTGAAGGCAGGCCACCACTTGAGCTAGGCCTTACCCACCCCCCACCCCACCCCCACCTTTTCCTGGGGAAGATACACCTTCTAAGGGATTATCTCCTTCACTTGACTTGCTACTTTGATTTTTAAACTATCTTAATTCTGTCCTTGCCTGGGTTAGGGCTGATAATTGAAAATGCCTGAGACTTTCTCTAATGAGCTACTTAGGATACTTAAAAAAAAGAAAGAAAGAAAAAAAAAAACCCTAAAATCCCCTTTCAGAGTTAGTCCTCAGGTCCCAAGGGTCACCGGTTGGGAGCTAAAGTTGGTACCTGGCTCTATAAAGGGACACAGTATTTTCCAGTATTCTGAGCTTGGTCAGCTCTAGAAGCTTCCATTTTTGTTGTTGTTTTTGTTGTTTGTTTTTGTTTGTTCTAGTTTGCTGGCTGCTGGAATGCAACATATCAGGAATGGAACAGCATTCAAAAAAGTGAATTAAATAAGTTTCAAGGTTTACAGGTCTCAGGCCAAGAAAATGTCCCAATTAAAACAAATCTATAGAAGTGTACAATCTAAGGCATTCAGCATTTTTCTCTCAACTGGGAAGGCATGTAGCAAACATGGTGACAGTCTGCTAGCTTTTCTCTCCTGGCTTTCTGCTTCATGAAGCTCCCCTGGGGGAATTTTCCTTCTTCAGCTCCAAAGGTCGCTGGCTGGTGGACTCTCAGTTTCTTGTGGCTATGTCATTTTCCAGAATGCTTCCTCTTTTGAAGGATTAATGGGTGGAATCACAACTCCATGGAAGCTAACCGATCAAAAGTTACCACCCACAATTGGGTGGGTCACATCTCCATGGGAAAAATCAAAATGCTCCCAGACAGCAATATTGAATGAGGATTTATGGACATGGCTTTTCTGGGGTCCACCACAGATTCAAACCAGCACAATCCCTTATACTTTCTGCTGGGAGAGAGAGACCTCAGGGTTGCTTTCCTGCCTTCTCTAGGTTTATCTGTGCTCAGAGCTTGTATTCAGCAGTCCAAATTTGTTAATTAAAACTGCCGTTGGAGATTGGTTGATCCTAATAGAGTCTGCTGCTTTTTCCTCACTGCGAAGGGTCTCCAGAAACTTGCCTTGCCAGTGGGGGAGGGGCTGCAGTCTCCATGGTTCAGGGCTTTACTCACAGTTCTGTGCTGTGATCCGTGGCCCCTCCAACCATGCCAGACTGGTCACACATTCTTGTTTCAGACAGTTCCTGGATATTTACTAGCTGCTCTAGAGAATTAACTAAATTCTATACCTTCCTATGCTGCCATCTTGTCCCATCTCCACAGTATGGTCTTTTTATTTATTTATTTGCATGGGAAGGTACTGGGAACAGAACCCAGGTCTCTGGCATAGCAAGCAAGAATTCTGCCACTGAGCCACAGTTGCACCACCCCACAGTATTGTTTTATGTTTTGGTTTTTTTTTTTTTTGCATGGGCAGGCACCGGGAATCGAACTCAGGTCTCTGGCATGGCAGGCGGGAATTCTGCCATTAAGCCACTGTCCACAGTATTGTTTGTGATAGCAAAAATTAATTTTTTTTGAAAGCAAAAAAAAAAATAGCCTGAAAATCTAAAATGATAGGAGATTGTTTGAAAATGTTTTGGGAATTCATTCAATTTTTTTGTTTTATTAAAATTTTTTAGTTTTATTTAATTAATGTCATCTTGTTTTATTTTAATTAAAATATTTTTTCCATTCAATTTTTAATGCAATATTTAAAAAATTATTTGTAGAAATAATTGTTTAAGAGAGTAGAAAGTTGTTCACAACATAGTAAGTGAAAAGAATCAGGTTTCGAACAAATGAGCACAGAATGATCCCCTATTTGTAAAAATAGATCTCTAGGCACTTACATATGTAGGGAAATCTGTGTGAGGATAGCCATCAAATTATTATTAGTGGCTGTCTTTTTGTTTATCTTTTATTTTTTATTATCAACATTCATAGTTATCTAATTAAAGGATTGGCGTTGGGCCCTCATGCAAGTCATCTGGCAGACGATTCTCACATTGCTGGAAAGAGCAAGTCTCCCATAAGCCGTAATTTATCACACACCTCCTGAGCCAGTTTGAAAGGCTGTATGTACCCTAGAAAAGCCATGTTTTAATCCTAATCCCATTTTGTAAAGGCAGCAGCTTCTTCTAACCCCTATTCAGCACTGGATGTTTGAAACTGTAATTAGATCATCTCCCTGGAGATGTGACTCAATCAAGAGTGGTTGTTAAACTGGATTAGGTGGAGACGTGTCTCCACCCATTCCAGGTGGGTCTTGATTAGTTTCACTGAAATCCTATAAAAGAGGAAACATTTTGGAGAAAAGGAGAGATTCTGAGAGAGCAGAGAATGACATAGCCACAAGAAGCAGAGAGTCCCCCAGCCAGTGACCTTTGGAGATGAAGAAGGAAAACGCCTCCCAGGGAGCTTCGTGAAACAGGAAGCCAGGAGAGAAAGCTAGCAGATGACATTGTGTTCACCATGTTCCTTTCTAGATGAGAGAGAAACCCTGACAGTGTTCGCCATGTGCCTTCTCACTTGAGAGAGAAACCCTGAACTTCATCAGCCTTCTTGAACCAAGGTATCTTTCCCTAGATGCCTTAGATTGGACATTTCTATAGACTTGTTTTAACTGGGACATTTTCCACAGCCTAAAAACTGTTAACTTGCAACTTATTAAATTATCCTTTTTAAAAGCCATTCCCTTTTTTTTGTATATCGCATTCTGGCAGCTAGCGAAATAGAACACCTGCCCATCCTTCTATCTACCCATTAATCAACTTACTTTTATGACACATTTCAAAATAAATGGCAGACATCTATATACTTCCCTCCACATACTTCCAAATGTATATTATTAATTAGGGCTTGATATTTGCTTTTTCTTTTTTTGTATGCTGTATGGTGGGATCACATTTCATTATTTTTTCCATGTGAGTATCCCGTTATTGCAGCACCATTTGTTGAATTTTTGAATTTTTGTTTGGTCTTTGCTTGCTTGTTTGTTTTTTCCAGGGGGGAAGTGCATGGACCAGGAATTGAAACTGGGTCTCCCGCATGGCAGGCGAGAATTCTACACTGAACTACCCTTGTCCCCTCTCGATATTTGCTTTCAAGTTTCTTTTTTTGATGTACAGTTTACTTGCAGGATTGTAAAATCTTAAGTGTAACTTCCTGGAATTTTGACAGATACACATGTGTGCAATCCAAGGCCCTCTCAAAATATCGACATCACCAGCACTTTAGAAAATTCCTCCATGAGTCTTCACATAACCTTCTATCATGAAAAGTAAAGCTATTTGGAAAGCACCTATTGTAGGACCCCCTTTTTGTTTATGTGTATATGTACCGGAAGTAAAAATACAAAAGGTGATCATCTCTCAAATCGATTTTCTATAAAGGTTAAATATTACTTGGGTGGTAAGAAAAATGCAATAAAAAGCTACCTAAGGGAAACATATTTCAATCTTTTAGTAAGTGATGTTACACACATAGCAGAATAAATGCAACCACTAAAGTGATTATTTGGAAGAAAATGTATGTAGCAAAATGGGAAACATTTCAATAATATTAGCTTAAAATGACAGAATTAAAAGAACTATGATTATGGAGAAATAATAACAACATGACCACACCACGATCATCCAGAAAGGTAAATACAGCAAAAGTGGCTATATTTCCCATTCTGTCCCCTGGAGCCCATCTGGTGATGGAATTATGGGTGATTTTTTAATAAAAAATAGAGTGTGATAGCCTCAAGAATATAGATGACGTTTTTTAAAAGCAGTTAAAATAATCCCATGAGATCCTGACTTTAGGTTCCCCCATTTCTTATATATATGCACCAGCTCTGAAGTAAACCCCCCCCCCCACCAAGCAAGCTACAAAATCTTTCCTGTTTTTTTGTTAAGGGCTTACTTACAAACATTTTGGTTGGGTTTGGAACATGGAACCCAAACTACTACAGCAGGACACAATAAACAGGCGGTGAATTACCTCTTTCTGGAAAGATGTTGTTTTTGGTGAGTTTGACGCTTTTGGGCCTTGGGTGGTTATTGTCCATGCCCAAGATCAAGTTGCGGAAAAACACATCAAATTTCTTCCTGCTATTCGAGTTGATGGTGCCAGCCACCGTCCACACCAAGGCAAAGAGGAATAGACCCTGCAGCCAGAGGAAGATCTGTTGGCTTGTCAAGTTGTCAAATAATTCACTCTCTTCCTCTTCTGCTGTCTTGATTTCATCTAAAAGAGAAGAAAGGGAAAATCAGGGAAGGCTGCAGACAGATGCCACAGATTTAAAGGATGTGAACTGACTGAATTCACCTGTGAGGTATCTAGAGCGGGACTGACAGTGGCTGAGGACCTCTCACCTGCCAGGCCCTTATCCACATGTGTCTTTAATTTTCATTGCAAACTTATCAAAGAGGCATAGTTGTCCCCAATTTACAGATGAAGCAACTAAGGCTCAGAGAGGCCAACCAGCTTGGACATAGGGAAGCTAGGATGTGAATCCATGCCTGACTCTTTACCACTCACTATACCAGTGCTTCTTAAACTTAAATGTTCACAGGAAACACCCAGTGAGCTTGTAAAAATGCAGATTCAGATTTAGTAGGTCTGGCATGGGACCTGGGTTTCTACATTTTGAATGAGCTCCCAGGTGATGCCAATGTTGTTGGTCCTTGTTACTTTGAGAACCCAAGAAAAAAACAGTTATTGGATGAAGTTTGTCTTCCAGATGCTTCCCTCTCCCTTTTAGCACTCCACCTCCTCCCTTCAGACACTTTTTTCTATTCCCATTGTGGTGGCTTGGAGCTATGTAACCCAGAAAAACATGTTGTTTATCTTAATCCATTCTTGTGGGCGTATACCCATTGTAAATAGGGCCTTTGGATAGGTTACTTCAGTCAAGGTGTGGCTCAAGTGAATCCTATTACTGGAGTCCTTTACAAAACAGAATGAAATTCTTTCTCAAGGAGAAAAAGCCACAGGAAAAAGAAGTCAATGGAATCCAGAGAAGCCAGGAGAGGCCACCATGTGTTTTGCCATGTGAGAGAAAATCCAAGGACCATGGATTGCTGGCAGCCACCTCAGAATGCCATAGACTTCTGGGACTAGGCATCACCTTGATAATGCCTTAATTTTGGACTTCTCCTAGCCTCAAATTTATCAGCCAATAAATTCCCATTGTTTAAGCCAATCCATTACAACCAGCCAGGAAACTAAAACACCCATGCAGCCCCATGGTGACCAAGAGTTGTGGCTATATTTTATCACCTGGGTCTTCAAGTCTGAGTCAGTCCCTAGAACTTCCCAGCTGCTTCTCCTTCAAGCAACATATAAGCATGCTTGGTGGTCTTTGTCAGTACAATAAACATTCCTAACACCCATGTCTTTGTTTCTAAATACCACTCTTCAAGATAAAAAGCAAGTGCTTCCTTAGAGAAGTGGTTGATTAAGGGCTGAGTCTTGGAAAATACAAGATGGGTCTGGAACATCTTGTGCTGTCAGAAAATAAGAAAGTACTTGAAAAAGGATAGGGATATGCTGAGAAGACATGGGAACCATCCTGAAAGAGCTCTCAACGGCCAAAGCCACTTGAGCAACAAAATAATTATGGCATTGGATTAGAACCCATAGAATAAAATATCTATGCATCTACATTTATCAATAAATAAGTAAATAGGTAGAGAAGAACCGTGCATCAGTTCTTCCTCACATAAAATTCCTATTTAGTAAAAGTAGAGGGAAACAAATAGAAAATTACCATTAGGTAAACAGCACCTAAATAATTGTTACAGGCAAGATTTACCAATGGATGTTAAAATCAGTGGATGAGAATCTGAGGAGAAATGCTCAGATTTGCTTAGCTTTGAAGTATCTCCCCCAAGATATTAATTACAAAGGAAAAATTGTAAGTTTATAACTTTTACTTTGTTATAAAGTTATAACTATTACTTTGATCAAAGTTAACTTCACCAGTAATAAGATATTTCAGTATCATATTCCCTGAAATTATATAATACTGAGAAGGACACACTATCAATTCTGTGGGATTCTTACCAAAAAATGAATACACCTCAGTCTAATTATGAGGAAACATCAGGTAAACCTAAATTGAGACATTCCTTAAAATAATCTGCCACTACCAGTGAAAGGGTAAGGTTCTGAAAGACAAGGAAAGATGAGGAACTGCCATAGATTGAAGGAGACTTAGGAGATATGACAATTAAATGCAATGCGTCATCTTGAATTTTGGATCCTGGAACAGAAAAAGGACATTTGTGGAAAAATCTATAAAAGTTGAAAAAGGTCTGTAGTTTAGTTCATAGTATAGTGCAAATGCTAATTTCCTAGTTCTGACCATTGTACCTTGTTATGTAAGATGCTATCATCAAAGGAAGTTGGGTGAAGGGTTTATGTGGCTCTGTACAGTTTTTGCAACTTTAAGTCTAAAATTACCTCAAAATAAAAACTTTTTTTAAAAAAAGTATTTGGTGTTCCTTAACATAAGGGCTTTTCAATCATGGTTGCTTGTTCTTGCATATTAACACTGATAGAGTGAAGAGTTCGAGCTCTGAAATCAGATGCATGTGCATCAAAATCCATGCCCCGGTTTGTCATAGCTGTGTACATCTGAGCTCTCCTGGGGATTCAAACTATAGATTTGAGAAGGCAAGAGATGTGGTCACTCAGGGCTGGGGAAAATAAGAATTTCTCATGCTGGTATCTTCTTTCCTGGAGGACATGCTACACAAAAAGATAACAGACAGACCTTGGGAAAATAAGCAAAATTTACAAATAATAATGTAAATATATGACATTGTATGCAATTGGTATTTTTTTAAAAAACTGCCTACAAATTTAATTTTAGAAAATCAAACACTATTTGGCCAAAGAAAGTATCCATTCAACCATTCACCATATCATCTTTTGATCTACCTCTACAATGTCTTTGGAAGAAATGGTCTCAAAAAATATGTTCTGGTACCAGAAGTTGTAAAGAAGACCCATCTTGAGTTTGAGTTCTATGCCATCTTGAGAAAGAAATGGCATTTTAATAAAAGTTCTCCAAATGGACACATCAGTTGTTATTTCTAGGTGAAGTCAGTGAAATTTGATTTATGTGAAAAAAGTGATAGAGATATCTGATTGAACTACGAGAAGGACACAAATTATAGAACCATCAATTTAAATGCCCTTTTCAGAGACTAATGTGATGAATTCTCTTACAGTGTATCTATGTGTTTTGTGAATTCAGGTTTTTATAACGTAAATTTTCTCAACATGGGAAAACTTCTTACATTGTCTTTTCCCCAGAATGTTTATTTCCAGATGAGACAGTCATATATCTCAACTGAATTTATTTCCCTCCAGGATATCTCTGTATGGTAAAGAGGAACAAGGATTATTACTTATATTGGGTGGGTGAAGAACCAAAGACTGGAAAAGGAAGGGGTAATTTGTACAAAGACACTTAGAAAATCAATGCTGGATCAAGGCTAAAGACAAAACACCCTGACTTTTTTCCACCAAGCTACTGTCTACACTCCAAAGGTTTACTTGTTCTAGGCCAAACTGCCTGTCCAATTATAACAAGGGACTCCCAGCCCCTTCCAGCTCATGATTCATGGGTAGCACTTACCAAGCAGAGAGGTGTACAGCCTCGTCATTGAAAAGGCAAGGTGGATGGGCGATGTTTGGACCACAAATCTACAGTGAAGGCGGACAAATTCCAGGCAGGGAGGCATAAGCCACATGAACATGTCATTGACCTGAGAGTGGAAAGCCAGATGAGATTGGAAGACATTATCAAAAAGTGAGTTGAAGACCAGAGCTTGGTCCCCCTGGGGAGAGGCTGAGAGGCAGAGGTGCTGGCAAGACTGTAGATCACTTTTGAGTGTAGATGCATAGCAGAATGCCCACTGCCCCAGCTTCTGCCTTAATAGTCTAAGACTGTGCAGTCCATTGGCTATCCCACTCTTCTCATTCTACTGCCTGGAGCTAGATACTCAAACAGGCTAGAAGTAATTTTGTAAGTTACAGGACATATGAAACAGGCTGAAAGTCCAGTCACAACGATCTGACTTGTTTCTATATGAAATAGTAGGAACTCTAAACAACTGATTTACACATGATGGTTTGGTATTTGTAAAAAGAGATACCTGTATACAATGGCCACAGGAAGTGCAGAGCTAAGTTTGGGGCTCCTTTTCAGTAATTCCCCTTAATTTTTTATTTTTATGTTGGGGGAATGAAAATGATTCATGTCTCTGCTCCCCATCCCATTTAAACTTTTAATTACTTGACTCATTTTTCATCTCTTATTTTAGTGGCTTTTTTTCTTCCACTTTCGTCATACTTTACTTGTGATTCTTGCTGTGAATTACGTTAAATTATTTTTGGAAAGAAGTGTGCAGGACATCAATAAGTACTTTCATGGATGTATATATGTGTATACTTGCATTCATAAAGTGTATTAGTCAGGGTTCTCTAGGGAAACAGAATCAAAAGGAGAAATCTATAAATATGGGATTTTATAAAAGTGTCTCACACAAATGTAGGGATGCATGAGTCCAATTTCTGTAAGGCAGGCTGAGAACTGGCAAAAACAATGAAGTTCTTCAATAAATTCCCCAGGAGAGGTTGTCTGGCTGAAGTAGAGATGGAAGTTCTCTATTCTGACTGCTGAAGTCCTCACTTTCCCCTTAAGAAATCTGCAGCTGATTGGATTAAATCCACCTAATTGGATTCTCTCATTGCAGAAGACACTCCCTTTAGTTGATCATAGACGTAATCAGCTATAGATGCAATCAACTAATGATTTAAGTCCATGAAATGGTGCTTGCTTGACCAGAGCAACTGGGCACCATCACCTGGCCAAGCTGACACATGAACCTAACCAGCACTGTCCACTCCTTGTCAGTGTGGCAGCTATACACATCACCTTAAAACCATATTTAATCTCTAAATAGAACACAATAACATATTTTTTTGCCTAACAATATATAACTGTCCTGTGGACAACTGGAAACACACAAAATCTCCCCAGAATAGGGTGCAAGTCCTTGGGTAACATTCACTCTTTTTTTTCCCCTTTCTTTTTTCTTTTTATTTATTTTTCTGAATTGATGCAAATGTTCTAAGAAATGATCATGGTGTTGAATATACAACTATGTGATGATATTGTGAGTTATTGATTGTATTTCAAGAATGGAATGAACATTCACTCTTAAACTTGGTATCTTATAACTTAAATACTATGATATGAACAACAGAACTTGTGCCATATGATAAGGGGATAAGGGAGAGAAGAAAACAAAGATATTTCTTTATGTAAAAATACAGACATACTCATAACAAAGCAAGGAAAAAATATTCATACCATCACAGTCCACATTTCTGTAACTGGTCACATGGTCATAATTCATATTTATCACTGCTTTCATCCACTGCCCACTCCTTTACCCTCAGCAAGCACCTCAGCTGGCTGTGGTTCCTCCCCTGTGGGGTGACCCAAAGTTTCTGGGTCACTGATTGTACTGCCTGGATTGGGTTGTTGCCGTTTTCCATTGACTTTAATCACAGGGCACGGTAGTATTAAGAGACACCCTAGGGGATCTCCTGTATTCCAGGAAAACTCTTCTTTACCTCTATTGTGTAGTTGCAATCCTACAACTATCAATCCCCTTGATAGTCAGGATCAATCACCCCAGACAGTACAGTAATCCCCTTCCTTGCCTGTTGATTCAGAGGCATGAGAAGCCCAAAGTGGCCAGGTAGCAATCTTAACTTTCAGTTCGATGGAATCATTGTTGTATCTCCTGGTGGGAGCACTCTTCCTTTTGGAATGAAGACCTGTAGACAAGCAGAGCTTAAGCTTGCAGGGACAGGAAGCAAAAATTTTTCTACTGGCTCACTACAGGTGATAGTGAGTGGTGCCACTCCCATTTCCATCCCTTGATTTCTGGATCCATGAATCCTGGCTATGGGAGAAATAGAGTGGATGCTAATTCAGAGCACGCACAGCCTCCTCAAGAATACTACCCCAGTCTTGCAAGGTTTTGCCACCTAGTTGGCTCCATAATTGTGTCTTCAAAAGGCCATTCCACTGTTCTATCAACAGTGTTTCTCAAAAGGAGAGTTATCAGTGGCGGATGACAAGGTTTTACTCCAAATTCCTAAGGGCATG
>PVIY010046660.1:0-18371 GCA_004026745.1 Myrmecophaga tridactyla | reverse complement strand
CAAATGACACAGATAGGCAAAGTAAACAAGCACCTTAAGCTGTTTTCAGCTTAACAAACAAACAGGAAGACAAGCTCAATGGTTTTCCACTGCTTGAGGACATGCAAACACAGAGCAGACTTGTAAGTGCTTTAACCATATCCTCCCCACATCTCTTCCCTTATTATTTATTATTGCTGTTGATGTTGATGGCGACAAAGGTGAAGCTGTGATTGTGGCTACTAGTAGTTATGTCTGGCAAAGATGAGAAATCATAGAACAAATCACTCTGAGGGCTGAAAATAACAGAAAAACCATAAGTATACCATATGCAAATGAGATCCAGATTTGAACATTTAATCCATGAAACCAATGAGACAGATTAAGCCAATTAAGGTTATCATTTAAGGTGTTTAGGACTTTTTATTGAGTAAGTATCTGAATTTGGGGTAACTTTTTTCTAGATGACATTGCAATGTTAGCACTTCTCCTTGAAGATGAGAGCAGAAATCTCCTTGAAGGTGGAATTTTTTTTAGTTCTCAAGAATGAAGTGATTCATTCCAGGGCAATGGAGTAACACATATTTTAGTATATTCCCAATCAAATTGCAGCTCCTGTTTTGTAAAAAGAGTTTGCTGTCTTTCACCTAACTATAAGATTGATGTTTTTAAAGCATCAAGTGAGGTCAATATCCCATTATTAACTTGAGTTTGAACAATAATTTCATTAGTGACATTGGTCATAATTTGATTGACTGTATGAGCAGTTTGAACAGATTCAACTAGTACTGCCATGGCAGTAGCAGTTATCACAATATCAGAAATGATAAAAGCAATAAGGAAGTCCAATAGACATGTTGCTCTGTTAGCCCAAATGGGAGATTTATAATTAAAATGAAAATGAAGTAAATACCCAATACTTTTACCAAATTAGAAGCAACCACTTCCAGGTAGGATAGAAATTTCTTTTCTGGCATGGAGGGAGCTCCAGTACAGAGAAGCCTTCAGTAGCTTTTTTATTTAATTGTTTTAAATTTCCCAAATTAATCCCTGTGCTTTGAGTGTATTACAACAGGTACATGTTTGATGGTTTTCAGCTTCTTCAGCAACATCTTCTTTATCTGGGGAATCAGGCTGAAGGGTTGATTTTTCCAACTCAAGATAGGGTTTCATGTTCTTTGCAGGCAGCCACTGGAGACCTGTGGGGGTAAGCACACAAGCATACCCTCACCCCTAAATTAGTAATTCCTGAGGTCCTTTCCATGAATCATCACTTAGAGGATTTTTATATAAAACTTTAGCTTTGATGGGATTTTGATGTTGAGGAGCAAAAGTGTTTCTGCTGGTGCTAAGCTGTTTTTGTCACAATTTAGAAAAGTTAAGGTGTATAAGGCTAATGAAATATTCTTTAGGAGAGGATGTCATACTCCCCCTTTTTTGTTGTTTTTGTTTTTTTAATAGTTGTTTAAATGAACTAACATTCCCTTTTAAGATATTGAATAAACTTATTAGTTGGTAGGTGGGAATGCTTAGATTGGGTTGTAACTAATAGTTTTTAGTAGTTTTCACATATTATTTAAAGTTGGTTTTAATGGAAGCATTATAGTTATTGTTTAAGGCCTTACTGTATGATTAGATATGATATGACCCAAATATTTCCATGGCTGAGATCATTGAATTTTTCTTTTTGAGCTACTTGTAGCCCTGCAGTAGTTAGAGAAGCCACATGATCATTAAAAAAAACCAGATAATTCATTTTCAGTTTGTGATATCAACAAGATATTATTTATATAATGATAAAGATAATTTGGAAACTTATTTTAACTAGGCTGTAAAGCCTGATGTACAAAATATTGGCATATTGTGGGACTTTTTAACATTCCCAGTGGTAACATTTTCCATTGTTTTTTTTTTACAGACTTATGGCTATTTAGTACTGGAGCAGAGAAAGCAAATCATTCTTTGTCAGATGGATGCAAGAGAATAGTAAAAAAGCAATCTTTTAAATTTGATGATTAAAGGCCACTCTTTTGTTATCATAGTTGGATTAGGGAGTCCCCATTAAAGGGAACCCATAGTGTAATAAAGCACTGATTTGTCATAAATTATGCAATAATCTCTGTTTTCCAGATTTCTTTGGAATTACAAAAATAGGAGTATTCCAGGGGGTTGGAGATGGTTCTATAGGCCCTGCTTTGAGTTGCTCTTTAACAAGCAGTTGATCTTGAATTAACTCCTCTTTTAACAGCCACTGCTCCACCCAACGAGGCTTGTTAACCACTTTAAGGGTAGAGGAGGAATATGAGCAGAGACCACTAGACAAAAGGTGCCATCTGGATGGTTAAATTCCAGAGTTAATAAATTTCTTCCCCATAGGTTTAGGGGTATTGGCAAAATATATGGTTGAATACATCCAATTTGCCTATCAGATCCTTGGCACTGTAATATTTTTAAGCTTTGCATGGGAGTTTGTGGTAAAAAGATTTATTTTAAATAACCCAAATGATAGAGCAATTGGCCCAGTAATCCTGTATGGGTTGAAGTAGTGGGAAATAAAAATGACTGAATGGGAATTTGAGGATCTTTGCAACTTAGCTTTTTAAACAATGAGATGACATTTATATATATATATATATTTATATATAGCCAAGGACATGATAAAGTTATCATAAAGTACAAGAAGTTATTTTGATAAAACAGATTTTCTGCTTTCTCTACTGATTATTTATAAAAGACTTTTGTAACTTTTCATTAGAATAGACTAACAATCCAAGAAAACTTTGTCATTTTAACAGAGAGAAAACTAAATTTTAGTCTTGCAGCAGTATATTATTTGATATTAAAGCTTTTAAAAATTTTGTAAATAGACTTATTAAATATTTTTTGACTTTGACCATAATTTCCTCTCCACAAACCTTCAGCAACTTACTATATTATATCTATTCATGCTTTGCCCTACACAGTCCTCACTCTGTAACAGTCATTCATTTTATTTTAGAACAAAACTACTTTCTACTTTCCTTTTCCTTTTTTTTTTTTTTATACTTTTTTTCCTTTTTTGGCATGGGCAGGCTCCAGGAATAAAACCCAGGTCTCTGACTTGGCAGGAGAGAACTCTATCTGCTGAGCCACTGTGACCCCCCTTCCTTTTCCTTTTAATAAAAACACATCCTTTATATCCTTCATACCAAAATGATTTGCAAACATTTCACCACATATAATTACCATTAAAATTAAACTTGTCATAATAATTTTAAATACTTAAAATGCTTTAGTCAATGCACATTTGAAACATGAATATATGTTTTTAAACAAGAATTGATGGCACATATAGATATTATATTTGTTTTTTAAATTTATATTTCTTTAAAGTTTTATGATTACTATACATATTTTTAAAAAGCTGGAATATAAGGCACTTCATTTCATTTGTGACTTTTTACAAAATGAATTTAATTATAAGATGCTATAGAAATTTAAAGCTTCATTTTTGGGCTATTTTTTTTATTGATGTCCAATTTATACAATGGTCTGGCAGTGTTATAAGGGAAAATTAATTTTTTTTTTACTTTTAAATGCCTTTCCTACTTCAAAAATAGAAAATACAAAACCAAAGGAGAGCCACAAATTTGAAGTCACAGATAGTGGGATTTAAACTCTTCAAGTTCACATTAATGAGCCGAGGTTAATTTAATAGTTTTTTCTTTTTCCTTTTTTTTTTCAAGCAGATTGTGAACATAGCACAAATGGACTGACAAGGTGAAAGCAAATCAGAAGAGATGATATTATATATTTATTTAGCCCAGGAAAAGTTTGAATTTTAAAATCATCATCACATAAATGTGCCTAGTGCCTGCCCACAGCAGAAGCCTTGCCAAGAACCTCCAGCCCCAGTCCTCCAGGGAAATCCCCAGGCTGTTGCTAGGCTTGGAGAGGAGGGATTCAAGAAAACACTACAGCAGACAAGACACAGATTAGGGCTACATTATTTTTACACAATAGTGGCTGAATTTCAATTAGCTTATATGACCTGGCCTAAGGTGGTCCTCTGGGAATTGGCTAGGGACCAAGAGTTGCTTCCTGGGACCTAGATAACTTTATTAAAGTATGCTCCTTCTGGGAGGATATCCAGTCCTCTCAGCTGGAGTGCACATGTCAACCTTTTTTACCAAGGTCACACAGTGGAGTATCCAGGAGCACATTTGCTTCAATGGGAATTTGTCAATGGTTTGAAAATTTTTGAAAATTTTGAGCAGTTTGTTGGGTACAGCCTTCTTAAAATTCTAATCATTAAATACTACATTAAGCAAGAGTTACACTTGTTTTAACAAGAGTTTTCAATTTCATGGGCACATTTCATAATTGCAAGCAATAGATTCTATGATTCCTTTTGTAGAGGAGCTTTGGAGCCCATGGTTAGTAACACTCCTTTTTAGGTCTTTTAAAATATCATATAAGGAAGGGATTTATGCTGAAGTTGCCCATATTGAATAATTATAAATAAAGTTTGATTATTCCCTGAAGCCATGGATTCCTTTAGACATTTTTCCATGGCTGGTCATGTCTGTTCTAGGTTTTCTAGGAAAGCCAGGAGAGGTGAGGGGATATTGAATTTTTCCCAATAGGAGGTGGAACAGGTGGTGGCTTAGACTCCGGATCCTCAGAAGGAGCTATGGGATGGGATGGAGTATGTAGATAAAGCAGTTTTTACAAGTTTCCATGCCACAAGAACCAATACTGTGATTTTCTCACCCTGCTCATATTTTTCTTTTAAAACTCTGTTCTCTGCATACAACTTCAAGGTTCCTCAGGCTCCAACTGCCCCAGGAAAGGGGGAAATTAAGCTTGTCTGAGAGGGAAAAAGAGGCTGGTCGGGTGAAAGTAATTAATTACCTGGAGGCTATGCCTTCCCCAGGAGAGGAGTGGAGCCCAGCTCAAATCCCTCCCTCAAAGATTTCAGACCCCAGGGTCTGGAAAACTGAAGCAATTAAAGCCAGGCTACAATCTTTCCTCCATCTCAACCATGCCCCAGGAGGAAGAGTCTGCTGAAGTTAAAGGTACCACAACACTTTATGCTGGTGGGACTCACAGGCAGACAAGCACCACATACTGGGCAGGATAGGAAAAACACAGAGTCAAGAGGCTTCACAGGAAAGTCTGTCAACCAGCTGGGTCTCATCCCTAGGGAAAACTGATGCAGGTGACTCTTTCCTCCTGAGAGGAGGCCAGTCTGGTCTGGGAAAATCTGACTGGGGTCTACAATACCTAAGTAGACCCTCCTAAGGGGAAAAAAGGGCACCATATATAGGCAGGGCAGGAAATAAGAAAACAAGAAGTGAATCATTCTGATCTGTTAAACAAAACCTAAGTTAGAGGTCTAGAATAAGCTGAACTGGATGTCAAAAAACAGATAGACAAGAAACTCATCCAGAAAGAAAATCCTAGGTAAAAAAAGTGAAATCAATCTCCAGAATAAACTAATTAAGGAAATTAAATGTCTAGACACCAGCAAAAAATAGCAAATCATACTAGAAAAATTAAGGAAATGGCCCATTCAAAGGAACAAACCAACAATTCATATGAGAAACAGGAGTTGAAATAATTAATTCAGGATGTTTGAACAGACATGGAAAATCTCATAAAAAATCAAATCAATGAATTGAGAGAGGATATAAAGATGTCAAGGGATGATAAAGATGTCAAGAAGAAATCAAACTTCTGAAAAATCAAATCACAGAACTTATGGGAATGAAAACACAATAGAAGAGATCAAAAAAACAATAGAAACCTACAATGTTAGATTTCAAGAGGCAGAAGATGGGATTAGTGAACTGGAGGATGGGATATGTGAAATCTGACAAGCAAAAGAAAATATAGGGGAAAAATGGAAAAATATGAGCAGGGACAAAGGAAATTGAATGAAAACATGAAGCATATGACTATACATGTTGTGGGTGTCCCAGAAGGAGAAGAGAAGGGAAAAGGAGGAGAAAAACTAATGGAGGAAACTATCATTGAAAATTTCCCAACTCTTATGAAAGACTTAAAATTACAGATCTGAGAAGTGCAGCATACCCCAAACAGAATAGATTCAAATAGACATACTTCAAGACACTTACTAATCAGAATGTCAGATGGCAAAGAGAAAGTGAGAATCTTGAAAGCAGCAAGAGAAAAGCAATCCATCACAATCAAGGGAAGCCCAATAAGACTATGTGTAGATTTCTCAGCAGAAACCATGGAGGCAAGAAGACAGTGGTAGGATATATTTAAGATACTAAAAGAGGGGAACTAACAACCAAGAATTCTATATCCAGCAAAATTGTCCTTCAAAAAATGAGGGGGAAATTAAAACATTTTCAGCCAAAAAGTCACTGAAGGAATTTGTGACCAAGAGATTGGCTCTGCAAGAAATACTAAAAGGAGCACTAGAGACAGATTGGAAAAGACAGAAGAGAGAGGTGAGAAGAAGAGTGTAGAAATGAAGACTATTAGTAAAGATAAAAAGAAGGAAAATTAGATATGACATATAAAATCCAAAAGGCAAAATGCTAGGAGAAAGTACTGCCCTTACAGTAATAACACTAAATGTTAATGGATTAAACTCCCCAATCGAAAGATATAGAATGGCAGAATAGAGTAAAAAAACAGGACTCATATATATGCTGTCTGCAGGAGACATATTTTAAACCCAAGGATAAACATAGGTAGAAAGTGAAAGTTTGGGAAAAGATATTGCATGCAAACAGCAATCAGAAAAGAGCAGGAGTAACTATACAAATATCCAACAAATTAGACTTCAAATGTAAAACAATTAAAAGAGACAAAGGAGGACACTATATATTAACAAAAGGAGCAATTCAACAAGAAGACATAACAATCATAAATATTTATGCACCAAGCCAGAGTGCTCCAAAATACATGAGGCAAACACTGAAAACACCAAAAAGAGAAATAGACACATCTACCATAATAGCTGGAAGACTTCAATTCCCTGCTCTCATCAATGGACAGAACATCTAGACAGAGGATCAATAAAGAAACAGAAAATTTGAAAAATACGATAAATGAACTAGACTTAATAGACATTTATAGAACATTACACCCCACAACAGCAGGATACACATTTTTCTCAAGTGTACATGAATCATTCTCAAAGATAGACCATATGTTTGGTCACAAAGAAGACTCAATAAATTTAAAAAGGTTGAAATCATACAAAACACTTTCTTAGATCATAAAAGAATGAAGTTGGAAATCAGTAATAGGCAGACAGCCAGGAAATTTACAAAAGTATGGAGACTCAACAACACACTCCTAAACAACCAGTGGGTTAAGGCAGAAATTACAAGAGAAATCAGTAAATATCTAGCGGCAAATGAAAATGAAAGCACAACATATCAAAATTTATTGGATGCAGCAAAGGCAGTGCTAAGAGAGAAATTTATCACCATAAATTCCTATATCAAAAAAGAAAAAAAGAGCAAAAATTGAGGAATTAACTGTTCACTTGGAAGAACTAGAGAAAGAACAGCAAACTAACCCCAAAGCAAGCAAAAGGAAAGAAATAATGAACATTAGAGCAAAGATAAATGAAATTGAGAACATGAAAACAATTGAGAAAATCAACAAAACCAGAAGATGGTTCTAAGAGAAAATCAATAAGAATGATAGACCCTTCGCAAGGCTGACAAAAAGAAGTAGAGGATGCAAATAAATAAAGTAAAAAAAAAAATGGAAGAAGAGACATAACCACTAGCCCTGCAGAAATAAAGGAGGTAATGAGAGGATACTATGGACAAATTTATGTTAATAAACTAGACAATGTAGATGAAATTGACAACTTCCTAGAAAGACATAAACAATCAACATTGACTCGAGAAGAAATAGATGACCTCAACAAACCAATCACAAGTAAAGAAATTGAATTAGTCACTAAAAATCTCCCAAAAAAGAAAAGTCCAAGACCAGATGGCTTCACATGTGAATTCTACTAAACATTCAAGAAAGAATTAGTACCAATCTTGCTCAAACTCTTCAAAAAAATTGAAGAGGAGAGAAGGCTACCTAACTCATTCTATGAAGCCAACATCACCCTCATACCAAAGCCAGACAAAAATGCTATAAGAAAGGAAAATTTCAGACCAATCTCTCTAATGAATATATATGCAAAAATCCTCCAAAAAATTCTTGCAAATTGAATCCAGCAGCACATTAAAAGTATTATACACCATACCAAGTAGGATTCATCTAAGCTATACAAGGATGGTTCAACATAAGAAAATCAATTAATGTAATACACCATATCAACAAATCAAATCAGAAAAACCACATAGACATCTCAATTGATGCAGAAAATGCATTTGACAAAATTCAATGTCCTTTCTTGTTGAAAACACTTCAAAGCATAGGAATAGAAAGGAACTTCCTCAACATGATAAAGGGTATATATTAAAAACCCACAGCTAATATCATCCTCAATGGGGAAAGACTGAAGACTTTCCCCCTAATATCAGGAACAGGACAAGGATGCCCACTGTCAACATTGTTATTCACCATTGTGTTGGAAGTTCTAGCCAGAGCAATTAGACAAGAAAAAGAATAAAGGCATCAAAATTGGAAAGGAAGAAGTAAAACTCTCACTGTTTGCAGATGATATGATACTATATGTTGAAATCCCCAAAGAATCCACAGCAAAACTACTAGAGGTAATAAACAAGTACAGCAAAGTGGCAGGTTACAAGATCAACACTCAAAAATCTGTAGTGTTCCTATACACTAGTAATGAACAATCTGAGGGGGAAATGAAGAAAAAAATTCCATTTCTAATTGCAACCAAAAGAATAAAATATTTAGGAATAAATTTAACTAAGGATACGAAAGACCTATACAAAGAAAACTACAAGAAATTGTCAAAAGAAATCACAGAAGACCTAAATAAATGGAAGGACATACCGTGTTCATGGATTGGAAGACTAAATATAGTTAAGATGTCAATTCTACCTAAATTGATTTACAGATTCAATGCAATACCAAATAAAATCCCCAAAACTTACTTTTTAGAAATAGAAAAACCAATAACCAAATTTATCTGGAAGGGCAGTGTGCCCTGAAGAGCTACAAATATCCCGAGAAAGAAAAATGAAGTCAGAAGTCTCACACTACTTGACTTTAAGGCATATTATGAAGCTATAGTGGTCAAAACAGCCTGATACTGGCATAAAAATAGATATACTGATCAATGGAATAGAATAGAGTGTTCATATATAGACCCTCTCATCTATGGACAATTGATCTTTGATAAGGCAGTGTTCTAGTTTGCTAGCTGCTGGAATACAATATACCAGAAATGGAATGGCTTTTAAAAAGGGACATCTAAAATGTTGCTAGTTCTAAGGCTGACAAAATGTCCCAATTAAAGCAAATCTATAGAAATGTCCAATCTTAGGCATCCAGGGAAGGATACCTTGATTCAAGAAGGTCGGTGAAGTTCAAGGTTTCTCTCTCAAGCGGAAATGCATATGGTGAACACAGTCAGGGCTTCTCTCTTGGTTGGAAGGGCACATGGTGATCAAGGGTCATCTTCTAGTTTTCTCTCCAGCTCCCTGGAGGCATTTTCCTTCTTCTTCTTCAAAAGTCACTGGCTGGTGGACTCTGCTTCTTGGTTCTGCAGTGTTCTCTCTTGTGGCTTTCTCTCTTGTCATTCTTCTCTGCACTCTCTGAATCTTCTGCATTCTCCAAATGTTTCCTCTTTTATAGGATTCCAGTAAACTAATCAAAAATCATCTGAATGGGTGGAGCCACATCTCTGTCTAATCAAGTTTAATACCCACTATTGATTGAGTCACATCTCCAGGGAGATCATTTAATTTAAGTTTCAAACATATAGGGATTAGAAGAAATGGCTGCCTTTACAAAATGTGGTTAGGATTAAAATATGGCTTTTCTAAGGTACATAAGTCCTTTCAAACCAGCACAGCCAGGAAAGCCAACTCACTTGGGACAAAATAGTCTCTTCAATAAATGGTGCCTGGAGAACTGGATATCCACATGCAAAAGAATGAAGGAGGGTGGGCCATGGTAGGGGCAGGCCATGTTGGTTCAGCTGGCAGAGTTCTCACCTGCCATGCTGGAGACCCAGGTTCAATTCCCCAGTGCCTGTCCATGCAAAAAAGAAAAAAAGAATGAAAGAGGATCCATATCTCATACCCTATACAAAAATTAACTCAAAATGATCAAGGACCAAACATTAGATCTAAGACTATAAAACTTTTATAAGAAAATGTAGGAAAATATCTTATAAATCTTATAATAGGAGGTGGTTACTTAGATCTTACTCCCAAAGCATGAACATTAAAGAAAGAAATAGATAAATGAGAACTCCTCAGAATTAAACACTTTTGTGCATCAAAGAACTTTGTCAAGAAAGTAGGAAAGGGGGAAAATTTAACTTCCCCATTTGGATAATTCCTGGTATTCTCACAAGCAGTGGGGACAACCAAATCAATAGGTGAGCCCTCAATCTTGGGGTTTATTCATATGAAACTTATACCCACAAAGGATAGAGTAAGCCTACTTAAAATTAGGCTTAAGAGTCACCCCCAGCAAACCTTTTTTGTTGCTCAGATGTGACCTATCTCTCTCTCAGCCAACATGGCAAGCAAACTCACAAATTTCCCCCTCTCTATGTGGGACATGACTCCCAGGGGTGTAAACCTCCCTGGCAACATGGGACAGACATCCAAGAATGAGCTAGGACTCAGCATCAAGGGATTGAGAAAATCTTCTCAACTGAAAGGGGGAAGAGTGAAATGAGACAAAATAAAGTGTCACTAGCTGAGAGTTTCAGACAGAGTTGAGAGATTTTCCTAGAGCTTATTCTTACACATTTTATAGATATCCCTTTTTTAGATTAAGGTGGATTAGAGAGGCTAGAGGGAAGTGCCTGAAACTGTAGAACTGTGTTCCAGTAAACATGGTTCTTGTAGACGAATGTATAATGGTATAGCTTTTGCAATGTGACTATGTGATTGTGAAAACCTTGTGTCTGGTATTCTTTTATCTAATATATTGACAGATGAGTAAAAAATATGGATTAAAATAAATAAATAATAGGGGGGCCAAATGTTAAGATAAATTGAGTAGATTGAAATACTAGTGAACAATGAAAAGGAGTGGTAAGGGGTATAGAAAAAAATAGGGGGAACAAAGGTTAAAATCTATTGAATAGATAGAAATACTAGCAGTCAATGAGAGGGAGGGGTAAGGGGTATGGTATGTATGAGTTTTTCTTTTCTCTTTTTATTTCTTTTTCTGGAGTGATTCAAATATTCTAAAAAATGATCACAGTTATGAATATACTACTATGTGATGATATTGTGAGCCATTGATTGTACACCATACATGAAATGTTTGTATATTAAGAGTGTTCATGTTTGTATGTTGTTTGGTTTGATAATACAAAATAAGTTAAATAAAAATAAATAAATAATACTCTGCCTACTTGTTCCCAGAGCTTCAAGTCAAAGGTCCCCCTATCAGGGAACCATGCCAGTGAATTTAAACTAATTTGTAACAATGATAAAAGCTGTCTCTCCTTTCCTGAGCATTCTGCTGCTTTTAACAACTTTTGAAGTCTTTTAATTTATATAGTTTGTTCCTTGGGAAGCCCCATCCCCATCTTGTTAAGAAAAGGATGTGAAAAGGTAATTCCTCACTTGAACTAAGTAGGTGGGCAGCTCAAGTGAACACTGCTGTCCCTTACCTTGGGATGAATGGCCTCAGTTTCTATTTTGCAGCTGTGATTCTCCTCCACTTCATGTACTGATCTTCCACACCTGATGCTACATCCATAGCTGAAGCCTTACTCCATGTTTTCCTCATATGCACCATTTGTGGGTGACACCACCTATGGCAGTTATTCTTTGTTCAGCAAAGAATCAGCACAGGAAGAGAAAACCTATGACACAAAGTCAGAAAGCAAGGAAATCTCTGACCCAAGGGAGAACCAGAGCCCTGAGTTTATTTTTTTGCTAGCTATTTAACAGGTAAGGGGGCCATTTGGAGTTAAGCTATCCATTGAACATGGGTGGGGGGGTTCCTGTTTACCTAGAGGAGGTATCTTTAATTTTAAGAACAAAGCAGGAATTTCCCGATGAGTAGGAGGATATGTTCCAGATAAGTAAATGCAAAGCAGGCAGATATGCAAATGAAAACAGATAGGCAAAGTAGACAAACACCTTAAGCTGTTTTCAGCTTAACAAACAAACAGGAAGACAAGCTCAATGGTTTTCCACTACTTGAGGGCATGCTAACACAGAGCAGGCTTACAAATGCTTTAACCATATCCTCTCCACACTATGGACTTTGTCATCCCTGAAGACACCATGTCTGCTCTACCTCATTTAGAATTTGAATGTCCCATGTAATACAGAACACAATATCTTGCATTACTATATAAACAACCTTGATTTTCTTTTGTTCTACACAAACATGTGACATACATAGCAAGTTAGTGGAGTTCATCTGATGGAAAAATATAATAAAACAAAATTAAGGACAAAGAACTTTCTCAAAAATTCTTAGGTAGATTTGTCAGAATAGTCATTTCAACCAAATCCAAGCTTACTTTTTGAGATGTGTTTTTTCATTACAGAGACTGGTGACATTCCAGGATGTGGACATAGAACTCTCTGGAAAGGAGTGGGAATGTCTGGAAAGGAGTGGGAATGTCTGGACCCTCATGTTCAACATGAGCATGAGGTTAGAGAACTATAGGAACCTGGTCTCCCTGGGTATCAGCATCTGCTCTTGTGGCTCTTCACATTTTCCTTTGAAAGTCCCTTGGGAGCTCCTACCTTACTTGATGGAGTTCCAAATCACTGCTCTTATAGGAGAGGTTGAAGTTGGTTCAGAAACAAAAAGCTTCATGAAGCGACATCCAGACTTAACATTCTCTGTCGTCAAATGATTGGCCCACTTCATACTGGATCAGTGCAGCTTGCGGAAATTGAGTATGCACAAAACTTTATGACAGACTTTTTAAATACCCACTTTCTTGGTTAACTCCTGTGTTTTTTATTCATTGTGTATTGTAAGAGAGCTAGATTTCTGTATATTTAAATTTTTCCCTAAGCATTTAGAAGGGGTTTGATAGTGTTGTGCGAAAAGAGGGACAAGGCTTTAAGCCTCCTGGAACATTATATACAAATAGAATAAACCAGGCTGAGGCTCTGAAGTTTCAGGAAGTAGGTTTTATTTTCTATGGCCATAGGGCTCAGCCAAGTAGCCTCTGAAAGTCTGAGCCCCGAACAAAAGGCAACCTTAGCTTTTATAGACTGTATTACTTTCTAGAGATAAGTAAACTTAATATGGTGACTGGCAGTGTTAAAGGACAAACAATTGGTCAGTTTAAGGAGCAAAGCAGGTAACAGAAGCAGATGAACTGTTAGGGGAGGGTCCCCATCCCAGGTGTCTTGTCTCACTTGCCTGCAGTTTTACCCTGTCCTGAAGGCTAGGAGAGGGTGTTTCTATCCCAGGAATGTGTCTTATCTCACTTGCCTGTAGTTTTACCCATTCCTGAAGGTCAGGAGAGGGGGTTTGGGGATTTTCCACAGAGAAGGCAGCTGAACCAGAAGAAGTGGGGGAGAGGACTGCCTGCTTTAAAGCCTGCTTGCTACAACAGCAGACAAAAATTGTGAAATATTTTCCTAGACCCATTTGTAATATCTTCTCTTTTCAGTTGAGCAAAGAGCTGGAGTTATTCTGGAAAAACCACAATATATTCCTTTTAAAAATGTTTTAAATAAGCAGGAATCTCTTTCTGAACTGAATATTATCTCCTTTTGAAGCAAAGCAAAGAGCCATGGAATGTGGAGAGCCAGATGAAGATAGTGAAAAATCTAGGTAGTTGGAAAAGTCACAAGATGTAAAAACAGGTAAGAGCTCAGATGAGGAGAGAGCAAGCTGTGCCATTAAAGACTGCTCTGGAAGTTCCCCAATAATAGAGGTCTATATGAAAACAAAAGTTTCTTTTCTCATGCATTCACAAAGGATATTTTTCAATTCACCCACTGTGCTGGTTTGAAAGGATATATATATACCCTAGAAAAGCCATGTTTTAATCCTAATCCCATTTTGTAAAGGCAGCTGTTTCTTCTAATTCCTATTCAGCATTGTATGTTTGAAACTGTAATTAGATCTTCTCTCTGGAGATGTAACTTAATCAAGAGTGGTTGTTAAGCTGGATTAAGTGGAGGTGTGTCTCCACCCATTTGGGTAAGTCTTGATTAGTTTACTGGAATCCTATAAAAGAAGAAACATTTTGGAGAAATTGAGAGATTCAGAGAGAGCAGAGAAGAACAACATAGCCACGGAGAAGCAGAGAGTCCATTAACCAGCAACCTTTGGAGATGAAGAAGGAAAATGCCCCCCAGGGAGCTTCATGAAACAGGAAGCCAAGAGAGAAAGCTAGCAGATGATGCTGTGTTTGCCATGTGCCCTTCCAGTTGAGAGAAAGAGAAGCCCTGACTATGTTTGCCATGTACCTTCTCACTTGAGAGAGAAACCCTGAACTTCATTGGAGTTCTTGAACCAAGGTATCTTTCCATGGATGCCTTTGATTGGACACTTCTATAGACTTGCTTTAATTGGGACATTATCTCAGCCTTAAAACTGTAGACTAGCAACTTATTAAATTCCCCTTTTTAAAAAATGATCTGTTTCTGGTCTGTTACATTCCAGCAGCTAGCAAACTAGAACACCCACCTTCCATATGAATTTATACTCCCACTTTCCACTGGTGCTCCAGCTCAAGCAGAGAGAAAGGCAAAGTCTTTCTTAAGCCCTACAACACTATTTACCTGGTCCCTAGTTTCCTTTGGTGCTTTCGCTGAGGGGCTCAGAGAGGACTGTTTCACAGGTATTCTATTCCCCTTTGATCTTTCTCTGACAAAATTCTATCATCTGCTCAGTTCTTGATCTACACACCACATCAGAACTGAGGCCTCTGTTGTCCGGACCCAAGTACCCATGAAGGTTACTTTTCCATTTTACATATTTGGGAGATGACTCTGGAGATGAGAAGACACTGACTTCTCTTCTTTTGCTTCTGGGGCCTCAGGGAACTGAATGAGGCTGTCTCTAGCTCTCTCCCTATTCAGATTCCTCAGTCATTTCTTCAGTTCTGCTTCTACTACACTTCAGGAATGTGTGCAACATGGGAGTGGGTTGGATCTTCTGGAATTGTTACTCAGCAGTGCTGTAAAGATGGTTGACAGAGCCATCCTTCAAACCTCAGTCCTGCATAGGACCCTATGTCAGTCTCTCAGGAACTCAGTCTGGGTTTTGTGGGCAGAGCCCACTGAACCCTCTTATGACCCCCACAAAAATCTCACCCCCTTACTTTACTCCCCTAATTTGTATTTTTCTCTCTACCTTGTCTGAGGATGTAGAAACACCTTGACTCTCTGTGATTTCACATTCTTCTGAGATTATGTGACTTCTATCCCTGGAACTTGCTTTTGATATATACATTTCTAGAGTCTAAATTTTCATCCTCTTTTTCTGCTGTGATTGCCCATGTTTTAGGGAATGGGACAACTTCTGGTGGACTCCTTTGGTAACTTCCTACTTACCAAAAATTCTCAGTGGAAAACTTTTTGATTACTATATTATAATACCATCCTGCCAAATACAGAACTCCCCCCCCCTTGAAGCCACTGAATAGAGTGGTCAGCATGACTGAAAATATCAGGAGACCCTGCAGATCAGTGGGTCTAGTTGTACTTCTGGTATTTGTGGAGTGTCACAATATATCTCAAGGGAAGTATTGCCATGTTGATCAATATACTATGGTCATCCTCTTTGAGCCAGCAATCATAGGGGAGGAATTTGTCCTAGGAAGAACATTGCCCAAGTTCACAACCTTCTATATCCAAGAGACTGTTGCTCAAACTTGTTCCTGCTACATCGGTCATCCAAGTGTGTGCCACTCTTCATTCAATAAATAGGACTTTTTCACATAAAATCAAAGGGAACCTTTGAAGTTGAATAATGTCTCCATTTAAAAAAATTTTTTAATTTTTTTAAACATAACAACATACAAACACGAACATTCTTACCATATGATCATTCCATTCTTGGTATATCATCAATAACTCACAAATATCATCACATAGTTATATATTCATTACCATGATCATTTCTAGAAGATTTCTAGAAGATTTGCATCAATTCAGAAAAAGAAATATAAAGGAAAAAAACCTCAAACATACCATACCCTTCACCTCTCCCTCTCATTAACTGCTAGTATTTCCATCTACCTAATATATTTTAGCCTTTGTTTCCCCTATTTTTTTCTTTACCCCTTACCACTCTCTTTCATTGATCACTAGCATTTCAATCTACTAAATTTATTTTAACATTTATTCCATGGTTTGTCCTTTTTCCTTCTGTGTTAGAGGAAATCCTAATATATTCTTTATTTCCCCCCTATTATTGACATTAGTCTGCCAGTTTCCCTTTGTCCTAACGTTCTTATTGTTTTTACATGTTTTTAACATTTATTATGGTCAATTTTTACTTTAGACAATTTGATGATCCTGAACCCTGAAGTGTCTAATGTGAGGTTTCTTCCCTCACAGAATGCTACCAGGCCTATACCAGCCCAAACAACCAAGAAGAGATCTTCAGTGGCTGCTGTTCTCACAGACTGACCACCTGTTAAGACACCTGACATAAGAGCATTCAGCCTAGTACAATCAGTCATCAAAAGAACCTAACCTGAGCAACTTCCCCTCACATCATTGACCAGCTAAAAGATGTGATGGACTTGGCTAGCTCTTCTCATCCTGTTCTCAAGAACTTTTGCCAAGAACCAAGCAGATATTCAATAGGCTTGATGTTTTATCTGAGGATGTTCACCAGTCTTCCAATAAATCACATGCCCAGGGCATGTCATCAATCTCCCAGTACGAGTCAAGTTTTCTGATGTGGATTCAAAGCCTAGGTTACAGCCTGTCACTCAAATATTCTTGAACTATGAGTTCAGCATACAAGCAACAGGTCAGCATTTTTTTGAAGTCTCCATCCAGACATGCCAGAATCCTCCATTTAAATCAAGAATCATCCCCTTCCTGACATCCCAGCACAGCATTCACATACATTATCTGGGATTTTTCCAGACTCTCCAGCCTCCATCCAGTAAAACTATACATTGGAGCCAATAAGGTACACCAAGTGACAATGAAGACATTTGTCCTGGTGCCAGGCATTAATTTTCAGCCTCCATTCAACACTCATTACCAGGCCTCCAGCACACCCAATCACTCACCATTCAGCCATGTTCTGGACCAGCCACACAAAATGGCCTTCATGAGCTGGAAAAAAAGATTGAGGCTCTCTGGGTTCAAAAGAGTTGCTACTGCTCTCCTTCCTGAGAAGTCTACACCTCCTGATCAGAGCCCTAATATCTTAGTGGTATCTGAGGGGCACTCTACCCATGTCCCAGTACATACTCTCCATGATCTCTACTCCTCTTGGACTATACTTCTGGATTCCTCTATTGAGGAAAGTGATTGGGAGTGACATTTCCTCAGGACAAAGAAGACTGAGCCACCAGCTTCACATGACTTGGAGATGACTTAAGGACTGCAACATGGAAAGATGAAAGGAGCAGAGAGCATCTGATCAACCAACGCTGTGGTGTGTGTTCAAATGGTGAGATGCCAAACAATATTGATGGATGAATGGACAGACACTGCTTATTAAACTTCATAAATATGTCATATTTTATATGGAGCTGATAAAACAGTCATATTATGTCATTTTGTAAATTAGACAATTTTATAAGGAATTGAGTCAATAAAAGTTAGAAATATTAGACTATATACTTGGAATCTCAGGCAGGACATGAGATTTTGCTGGTTTGTCCAGAGTGATGCCCCGATGAATCCCAGAGTGATTCGATAAGTGAGTGGAAAAGTATCTGCAAAGTCCCCTTCGGGGAATGGTGAGAAAGGGGAGAAATTCAACTTCCCCAAGTTGAATTCTTGATATTCTCACAAGCAGTGTGGACAACCAAAGCTACAGGCAGAGCCCCCAGTCTTGGGGTTTGTTCATATGAAACTTAACCCCACAAAGGATAGGTCGAGCCTATTGAAAATTGGGCCTAAGACTCACCCTCAAGAGAACTTCTTTTGTTGCTCAGATGTGGCCTCTATCTCCAGCCAACACAACGAGCAGTCTCACCACCCTACCCCTCTCTATGTGGGACATGACTCCCAGGGGTGTGGACCTTCCTGGCAACATGGGTCAGAGATCTTGGAATGAGCTGAGACTCAGCATCAAGGGATTGAGAAAAACCCTAGAATGAGCTGAGATTTAGCATCAAG
>PVIY010046659.1:6107-18431 GCA_004026745.1 Myrmecophaga tridactyla | reverse complement strand
TGGGACCACAACGGAGGATGGGCCCAAAACCTATCTTAGGAAGGGAGGCCAGGGGCGGGGCCATAACAGAGGGTGGCGGCAGGGCGTGGCCGTAGAATGGGTGGGCGTGGCCAGGACCTGGTGGGCGGGGCCATATAGGTACAGGAGTTGACAGGCAGGACCAAGGTGGGCTCTGATTGGCAGGACCAGATGCTGAAAGGCGGGGCAAGGGCCAAAGGTTTGGTGAACCCCTATCTCCCCGCAGCAACCATGAAGGCCGGGGCAGGCTCCGGAGTAGGTGGGGCTGGGGGTCAGGGGCGGTGCCATGGCAAGGGGAGGATTTGAGGGACGGGTCCAGTTTTAGGGGGGGGCAGTCGTAGCTGGTGGCAAGAGTGGACCAAGAACAGGGACTGGGGTTGAATGCAGCATAAGGGTTCAGGGTGGGCTTGGAAGGAGCGAGGCCTAAATCTGGGCGGGGCCAACGGTTGGAGGTGTGGCTAGAAAACGGAAGGCAGACAGGTGAGAGGGCAGCAACTGAGGGGCGGGGCCGGGCTGCCGCCTTACCTGTGTACTGCTGGACTCCAGAGAAGGCAGGATGGAGAGTCTCGGCCACCGCGGGGCTCTGAGCTGCGGGGCAGATGGAGAGGCTGAGGGGCGCGGGGGTAGCAGGAGACCTCCACTCATCCCTAAGGGTCGGAGGGTGGGCGAGGGATATCCGCCCAGCTTCACCTCAGTGCTAAACTTCACAGGTATGACCCCAGTTTACAGGTGAGGAGACTGAGGCCCTGAGAGGTGAAGCGATTGGCGCAGGCCACTTAGATAAGAAAGAAATGGCAGCAACTGAACAGGATTCCAGGTGTGTGGGACTCCAGAGAGGTCTGTTTCCCTCATCTTTCTCTCCCAGAAGGACCTCTTCACCCCTCCCCTCTATTCTCTGGATTTAACAGGGCTCCAGGCCATTGTTCTAAATCACACCCCCTGCCCACATCCCTGCTCCAGATTCCATCCTCTCCCTCAATAGCCTTGGCCAATATACTGGGGAGGCTGTAGTCTACCTGAGATACCTCATCCGCTCCCCACACACACCTCAAAACAGGTTTCTTCTCCAAAAATCCATAGCTTATTCAGCAAAGGCTCTACGCCTCCACCCCTCTGGGACCCAGAACTTTCTGACTACCCCCAGGGATGAACTGTAGGAGGGAGGGGAGAGATTTCCAGACCCCCAAAACCAATGAGTTTGGGGACGTTGATTGTAGCGATTGCATGAATCTATACCTGTGATAAAATGGCACAGAGCTACACGCGCATACACACACACACAAACATGCATACACACACGAGTGCATGTAAAAAAGTAGTGAAATCTGATACAAAAATGAACTCAAAGTGGATCAATGACCTAAGTATAAGAGCGAAGGATAAATCTCAGAAGAAAGCAAACGGGTAAATCATCGTGACCTTGGATTTGGCAATGGATTCTTAGATATGACACACAAAAACATGAGCCACAAGAACAACGAATTAGAAAAACTGGACTTCACCAAATGAAAGACTTTTGTGCATCAAAGGACATTATCAAGAAAGTGAAAAGACAACCTACATAATGGGAGAAAGTATTTATAAATTACATATCCGATAAGTGATTCATAGCCAAAATATTAAAAGAACTCTTACAATTCAACAACCAAAAGACAATTAAAACTGTCCCCAATTAAAAAAAAAATGGGCAAAGGACTTGAATCTCTCCAAAGAAGATACACAAATGGCCAAAAGCACATAAAGAGACGCTCAACATCCTGGATCATTGAGGATATAGAAAATCAAAACCAGAATGAAGTAACACTTCTCATCCACTAAGATAGCATAATTTCTTTAAAACACACAAGAAAATAATGAGCGTTGGTAGAACTGGACTGGTGAAATGTAAGATGGGGGAGCCACTGTGGAAAACAGTTCAGTAGTTCCATGAAAAGTTAAATGAAGAACTACTATATGATAGCAATTCCTTTTCTAGGTCTCTACCCCAAAGAATTGAAACCATGGACTTCAACAAATGCTTGTATATGAATGTTCTTAGCAGTATGATTCACAAATGCCACAAGGTGGAAACAATCTAGATATCCATCAACTGATGAACAGATAAACAAAATGCTTATTCTGTACACTCAGTGGAATATTATTCAGCCATGAAAAGTAATGAAGTACTGATACCTGTGAACATGGATGGAGTTTAAAAATATTATGCTCAGTGAAAGAAACCAGACACAAAAGATGAATGATTCTATTTCTATGAAATAGATTTCTATGAAATCTCTAGAACAGGTCAATCCATTGAGACAAAAAGCAAATTGGAGGTTGTCAGGGGATGGGGGAAAATGGAGTCTTACTTGGGATGATGAAAATGTTTTAGAACTAGATAGAGATGGTGGTGGCAAAACATGGTGAATGCACCCAATGCCAGTGAACTGCTCATTTTACAATGGTGAATTTTATGTGATTTCACTTCAATAAAAAAAAAAGTGGGCTGGTATCCAGCCAACTGTATTGTACAATGTCAGTCATCTGTTTTTGATGATGTACTATGTTTATGTAAGATGTCAGCATGGGGTGAAGCTGGGAGATGGGTAGACGGGCCCTCTCTGGACTAATATTGCAACTTCCTGTGAGCCTATAATATTAATATCTAAATAAAAATCTTTACTGATGGTGGAAATATAGATGACTTACTTCCTATGACTAAAAGTTTGGAAGGTATTTGTCCTGAAAATGTGAGCGCAGGGAAGAGAAAAGTTGGATGTCTGTCAAATGAATGAATGAATGAATGAATGCAGGTTTTGGTATCTTGCCAAATGGTAAAGATCGAGAACTAAGATTCATGAATTCATGTACTTCATTGTAATCAGCTGATGGTGTTAAAGCATTTTATATACTGATTTGTCACTGCAATCCCATTTCCCAGATGACAAAACCAAGGCTGAGAAACTGAACCAATAACTTCCCCGGGTCCCTGAACTGCAATGCAAACCCAGAAATGCCAGGATGCAAAGTTCCGGAGTTTACCCATCACACTAAGACCTCCCTCTCCATGCCCACGGCTCTCATCTGCTCAGCCAAGCTTCTCTCTGTCCTGCCGCTTTTGTTCTCTGGGCACCACGCCCGCTGCAGAGTGCCCCTCCCCCACCCCCTCCCAGGCACCAGGCCCCCCCCACCCCAAGTTACCTGGGTAGGGTACGAGGCCATTGGCATAGACCGTGTCCAGGGCGGGATGCCCACCAGGAAAGGGCACGACCCCTGCGAAGCCATTGGTAATAGGCGCTACCAGGCCTGGCACGGCGGCGGTGCCGAGCAGCGGGGGCGAGTGCAGCCCTGCAGGGAGGGGAAGGGTCACGGGGAGGCCGGGCGGGCTTGGGCCCCTGCCCACCCATCCAGGGGGTACCCTGTGTACTCACCGGAGGCAGGGGCAATGGGCGTGGCGGGCAGCCCGTTAAGGCTGACGGCACCGATCTGCTGGATGTGGCAGGGTGAGAAGGCCACGCCGGGGCTCAGGTAGCTGCCCGAGGTGGACAGAACTGTGGTTTGCTGCTGCATGAGCTGGGGGTGGACGGTGAGTCAGCAGGCAGAGTCGGGCCCAGAGCCCACAGCTCAGGGGGAAGGGCCTGCCCCCTCCAACCCCCCCAGCCCTGCAAATTGGGAGGTCAGGCCAGGATGTTGGGGGGCTCAGCTCAGGATGGCGCTCAGGCCATGGTCAGGGCTAGGTCAGGAATCGGGGGCTCAGCCTGGGACTGGGGTTCAGTCATGGATCAGGGCTCAGTGAGAAGTTGGGGCTCAGCCTGGGATCGGGGTTCAATGTGGGGTTAGGGTTCAGTCAAGGATCAAGGCTCAGCTAGGATTTGGGATTTAGTCTTGGGATGAGGACTCGGCCAGGGTTGAGCTCAGCCAAGGTCAGGTCTCAGTTTGGGATCAGCCTAGATTTTAGGGGTTAGCCAGAATTGGGGCTAATCTAGATTTAGAGGCAGGTCCAAGGTCAGGCGCTCAGCCCGAGTTTGAGACTGGAGCTCAGATCGGCATTGGGGATCAGTCCAGGGTTGAGGCTCAGGCTGGATTGGGGACTCAGTCTGGGTTTGGGTCTCAGTTCGTGGCTGGGGGCTCTGGTGGGGTTGGGGACCAGGGAACAGCCTGGATTTGGGGGCTCAGGCTGAGTTTGGGTCTCTGTTTGTGGCTGGGGGCTCTGGTGGGGTTGGGGACCAAGGAGCAGCCTGGATTTGGGGGCTTAGGCTGAGTTTGGGTCTCTGTTCGTGGCTGGGGGCTCTGTGGGGCTGGGGACTAGGCAACAGCCTGGATTTGGGGGCTCAGGCTGAGTTTGGGTCTCTGTTTGTGGCTGGGGGCTCTAGTGGGGCTGGGGACCAGGGAGGAGCCTGGATTTGGGGGCTCAGGCTGAGTTTGGGTCTCTGTTCGTGGCTGGGGGCTCTAGTGGGGTTGGGGACCAGGGAGCAGCCTGGATTTGGGGGCTCGGGCTGAGTTTGGGTCTCTGTTCGTGGCTGGGGGCTCTAGTAGGGCTGGGGACCAGGGAGCAGCCTGGATTTGGGGGCTTAGCTGTGGTCAGGATTGGACTCAGAGTCAGAGATGGAACGTGAGCCAGCCAGGTGGGCAGGGAGGCGGAGACCCCAACAAGGAATGGAGTGGGAGAGAGAGGCTGAGTTGCCCCAATGGAACCGGGGCCCAGGGCACTCACGGCCTGGGCGTAAGCACTGTATGGGCTGAAGGGCAGCGTGAGTGAGGGTGTCAGAAGGCCCAGCTGGCCCACCATCTGCTGCATGCGGCGCAGCGTCCGCTCCTTGTCCGTGTCGGCGAACTTGACCACCAGGCTGGAGGAGGCGCCCTGGGGGGCAGCAGCAAGCAGGGAGGGAAAGAAGAGCACGGGGTAGCCAGGACCCCGGGACCCGGCCAGCATAGGCCCCTTGGGTGAGAGGCATGGATGCCAGCCGCCAGCAGCCCCGGCCCCTGTGCAAAGCTAGGGGAGGACAGCCCCGGTGGGGGCTGTGTCTGGGGCCCAGGTGGACGACCCTGCACCTGTCACCATACCTGTGAACATGTGTGAATCCAGACCCCACACCTGTCACCCCCATCTGAGAGCAGGTGAGGCCCTGCACCTGTCACCCCCACCTGAGAACAGGTGAGAATCCAGATCCCACCCTGTCACACCTGAGAACAGGTGAGAATCCAGATTCAACACCTGAGAACAGGTAAGAATCCAGACCACCCATGAGAACAGGTGAGAATCCAGACCAGACACCTGTCACCCCCACCTGAGAGCAGATGAGGCCCTGTACTTGTCACCCCCACCTAAGAACAGGTGAGAATCCAGACCCCACCCTGTCACACCTAAGGACAGGTGAGAATCCAGATTCCACACCTGAGGACAGGTAAGACTCCAGACCCCACACCTGAGAACAGGTGAAAATCCAACTGTTAGGTAGAAACATGTGGGGCCCAGGTGAATGACCCTGCACCTGTCACCCACACCTGAGAACAGGTGCGACTCCAGGCCCCATACTTGTCATCCCCACTTGAGAAAAGGTGAAAATTCAGCCATCGGATGAAACACAGGGGACCCAGATGGACGACCCAGCACCTGTCACCCACACCTGAGAACAAGCGAGAATCCAGCCATTGGGCAGGGACACCTGGAGCTGAGTGGATGACCCTGCAATTGTCACCCACACCCCCGAGCGTGGACAAGGACCTAGCCCATGTGCTGTGCCCTGCATAGGTGGTAAACAGTGTAACTTTTGTCCACACAGCCCAGGACAGGCAGCGGATGGAGCTTAGGTAGTGGATGGACATTAGCTACCAGCATGGAAAGAGGCCCCTGCTTTGCTGGTGTACTGTGCCCCCAAACAAGCAGAGGACAGAACCTCAGAGGGGAAGGGACACGACTGCGGTGCCCTGTGGCTGTCTGAGAATGCCACCCAACCACCTAACAACAGCCATGAGAAGAGCAGGGGATACCTGTGTGCCAGGCGGAAAGACAATACCTGCCCCACAGCTGAGCTGAAAATACAGACATCATGCCAACGGACAGCCATGGGCACAGGTGGAACACAGCAAGAGATCCCAGAGAAAGCTGGGATGGGATCCAGGAAAGCAGCCACCCGCCCACTCACACCCACAAAGCTAGCCCACACCCTGAACTTTGGGGCAGAGGAAGGAAAATGTCAGATTGTTCCTTCCAAATGAGCAGACCCCCCAGCAGGATGCACACTACTGTCTCCCCAGTTGAAACCCGTCTTTGCTTACATGCTCCCTTTGATGGAGAGCTCACTTTCTGCCATGCCGGCTAGCACCTACACTGCCCCTGACCTGTCCCCTCCCCTCCTCTAACGCCTCTATAGCTCCCATCACCCTGGGGGAAAGCCCCATGCTCCTCAGTCTTGAATTGCCGGTCCCTCCAGTGCTATCTTGCACTGCTCCTCTCCTGCTGCCTGACCCCACCTCTGACCTTTGTTTTTGTCATGTCCACACTCTCCGTGGCCTGACCCTGCAAATCCCAGCCCTCCGTCAGGTCTCAACCCCTCTGGGAACCCTCCTGCCACATCCACCAAGCATATTCACATACACACAAACTCATACACACACATACATACAACCATGCCCGCCGGGTCTACCAGATGGCTGGGGAGGTAGTGGGTGCTGGCTTGCCTTGTCCCTGTCCCCCGGGGCCTCTTTCCCATGCCCTCCACCAAAGTCCCTACTCACCGGCATGGTCTGGCTGCCATGCAGGGCGTGGATGGCCGCCTGGGCCTCCGTGTGAGAGGAGAACTTCACGAAGGCACAGCCTGCTTCAAGGGAAGGAGAGAGGGCGAGGGTAAGTGGCAAGGGCAAGGGGGGGTCTCCCAAAGGGTGGGCAGGGGTTGGGAACCCTGGACAACCAGCTGGTGTCAGCCACGGAGAGATGGAGTCGGATGATCAGAAAACAGAAAGGTCACTGCTTGTTCAGACAGACTGCTGGACAATCAGACGCCAGTGGACAGCGAGACAATCAAACAGCCAGCCAGCCATAGAGTTAGACAGTCAACCAGCCTGTCATCCACCCCGCCAGCCAACCAGGTATTCGATCAGAAAGTCAGCCAGCCACCCAGCCCTGTCACCCATCCATCCGAGGGGCTATCAAACCCAGTCAGATGGACAGTTAGAGAATACCCACTAGCCACAGACACTGTAAGATCCAGCTATGATCAGAGACACCCACCCAATTTACATCACAGAGCCCACCAGACACAGGCATAGAGATACAGTCCCATGGGTAGGGTCAGGCAGATGGAGATCAGGCACCACCAGGCATGGGGGACCCAGGCAGACAGCCGCACAGGCAGAGTCAGGTGGACAGACAGCCAGAGACCCACAGAAACAGGCGGCCCCAGACAGGAATAGCCAAACTGACAGAAGGACAGCCAACCCTAGTCAGAGGCGGTCCTGTGGGTGGAGAGAGGCAGACAAGCCTTTCTAGACCCTTACAGAATCACTGCTGGTTGGGACAGCCGTATAGGAGCCAGGGCGGGGGTGGGGGTCTCGCATCAGGCTGACAGACATACAGTGCTCGGGACTCTGGCGGCCCCGCCTGCTCCGGGCGCCAGCCTGGCCTCCCCTTCCCGTCACCTTTGCTGCTGCCGTCGGGTCCCCGGAGCACGGTGCACTCGTCAATGACCCCGAAGGGCTGAAAGAGCCGCAGGACATCTTCTTCCGACTGCTGCTTGTTCAGCATTCCCACGAAGAGCTTGCGGTCCCCTGGGGGGCGGAGACACCCACCTCAGCCAAGTCCCCAGGCCTCCTGTCCACCTGTGGGGAATTCTGGTTCCCCCAGTGGAGAGTAGAGGCAGCAGGACAAGGAGGGGTGGGGGGGCATGGTTTGGACCCTGTGGGCGTCCCTCTTGCCCTCCCAGGTGCTTGGAGTGGTCCCACCTCCTCACCTTTGCCTCCCTCAGAGCAACCCTCCTTCCATCCCCCAGGACCCCCACTCCAGCACCCCCACCCTCCAGCCAAAGATGATTCCCCTCTTGTGTGTCCCCCACAGTATCAGGGTTAGGAGCTGCCTCGATTCCCCACTGGCCTGACTCCCTGATGGTCCCTGCATCCTCACAGGGACCTGCAAAGCCCCCTGCCCATCCTTCCTGGGGCGCGAGAAGTGCCAGCTGACATCCAGCAAGGGAGTGAGGGTGCGTGTGCACAGGACCAGGTGTCTGGGGAGCCTGGAGCCCAAGGGGACCAGCTGGGTGGCTGGGGCAGGGGTCAGATGGGGACCTGCCCAGGTCTGAGGCCAGGGGCTGGGTTGGCCTTTCCAGAGGGAGGCGCCAGACACCCCCCCTCCCTTGGGCAACCGTGCTGCTCCTGGTAATCAGGCACTTGGCAGGTTCGCCTCCCAGGGATGCTGAGCTTGGTTGCTATGGAAACCTGTTCTCAGGCAGCTGTCAGTCATGGGGGTGGGAGGGAGAGAGAGAGATGCAGAAGCAGAGAGGTTGAGAGTCAGGGGAAGAGTTAGAGACAGGAAGACAGAGAAAGATATAGATAGAGAGATGTGAGAGAGAGAGAGCCAGAGGCAGAACCAGAAAGACAAAGAGACAGAAGGAAATAAGGAGAGAGAAACAGAGATACAGAGGGAGAGGAAGAGAGACAGAGATAAAGACAGAGAAACGGAGAAAGCAAGAACACTGAAATGGAGACTGAAGACCCCAGCAGCTCTCCGCTCCCCTCCCCAACTCTGGTAGCCGGAGGGGAAGGAGTGTGAAAGTGGCTCCCAGCCCAGCTCCTACACACACACACACAGTGTCCTAACAGCCCTGCCCCACACCTCCCCAGGCTGACTGTTCTCCTTCGGGCCCCTGAGATGGAGAGAGGGTACAGAAATCTCCAGGAATAACAGGGCTTGGATCCCTCAGCCAAATATCACTCCCACGGCATGCCCCCCTCTCCCGTGGTCCGGCCTGCAGACCTGAGGTCACGGGCAGCCCCTTGCAGACACCTGGGCTCCCAACCTGCACGCCCACACGCCCCAGTCCCAACCAGTCAGGCACACACACTCGAACAAGCCAGGCATGCATACAAATATGCTTGTGCACAAGCACATAGCACAATCCACAATCCTTCAGGGACCCAGTTCCCTCTGGCTCTGAAGACCCCCTGGAAGGAGAGGGGTGTTCCAAGCTCGAGAGTCTCCACTGGAAAAGCAGCTGGGCCTGGCCAGAGAACCCCCACTCCGCCTGAGTCTAGAAGAGTGAACCACAGCCCCTCTCCTCCTAGCCCAGCCAGGGCCTTTGCCTTTCCCATCACCATTATCTGTTTTTGCAGGCAGGTGCTCACTGCATGCATGCACGAGTGCAGGGAGGTCAGCCCCAGACCCACAGGCCTCTGCCGCTGCCCCTGTGGGGCTGAGACATGGGAGGGGAGCTCCCTCCTCCCCCCAATTCCTCCGCCAGCCCCCAGCCCTGGGAGAGAGGCTCCTGGCGGCCACGGAAAGATGGCAACTACCTCCGCGGCTTTCGCTGTCAGCAGGCTTCACCTGGATTGGCCGCGCCATCTGCGGAAAGAGCGGGGAGGGTGAGTCAAGCGCAGCGGTGGAGGTGGCCTGGGTGGGGGTTTCATCTGACCTCTACCGGGCATCTCACAATGGACCCTGCATGGTTGGGGCTCCCACCCACCTCCCCAGCCTCAGCAACCCCAGGACCCTCCAGCTGTTAACTTACACATCTGTCAAACTGAAAGACATCTGATTCCACCTCCAGGCCTTTGCTCATTGCTGTCTGGCAAACTCTTAGTTAGCCTTCAAAACCCAGCATGAATGTCCCCTCCTCCAGGAAGTCTCCTTGCCTCCCCACGTGTGACAGATGGCTTGCAAAGATGGCCCATTTCCTCCTGACCCTCCATGAACTGCATGCACACTCCTGTGTGATGTGTGAGTTTGTAGCTCCGCCCATCAAGAAATGGAGTCTGTCTCCCAACCCCTTGAATCTGGACCTGGCCATGTGACTCACTATGGCCAACAGAATGTGGCAGAAATGACATCATGGGAGTTCTCAGCCGCGGCCACAAGAGGTCTGGAACTTCCCCACTTATCCTCTGGGACCCCCCGAGATTGCCATGTGGACAGGCCCAGGCAGGCTCCTGGAAGAGATGCACAGCTAAGAAATCAAAGCTGGGTAGACCACTCTCAGCTGTGTGTCCTTCTGGCCACAGATGAGCCCCGATAGACTGCAGCTGTGTGAGGGTCCTGAGCTTGCCAACCCACAGAGTCATGAACAACTACAATGGCTATTGCTTCAAGCTACTAAATTTTGAGGTCTTTGTTACTCGGCAGTAGCTGACCAATACACCAAGGCAGATACTTGTAGCCAGCTGTCATGAGCTTTCGGTGGGGGCTGGTGGATTATCATGCCTCATTGGAACAGCCTTCCTTTTGGGCACATTGTTCTGGACACCTCTGTCCTCCACCCCAGTCATTGAAAATGATGTTTATGCAAGAAATCCTCCCCTATGCCAACATACCCAGCTGCTCTGGGTATGAGCTAATATTGACATTTGAGAACAGACTGGGGGAATGTAGGAGGAGGGTTGCTATTTGCTTCTCCACTGGTTCTGGGACTGAATCCCAAACCCACCCAACCTGGTGTCTCTGGTGAACTCCTACTCATCCTTCAAAACCCTGTCCAAAAGCATCACCCAGGCAATCCTCCCGCCCCTCAGGGCTTCTGCAGAGGGCTGGAAGCATGTATGTCTTTTTTGCTCTGTCTCCCTCCAGACCAGGAAGTGCTGCCTCACCCCACACAGAGCAGGGTACAGGGGGGCCTCAAGGGACCTTGCAGAACCTAATTGACCAAGAGGAGGTGGCCATCTCCCACCAGCACAGAAAGGCAAATCTCCACAGCCATTCATCTCCTGGGCTCTGAAGAGCCCTTTTTACCTCAGTGACTTTCAAATTAGCATTTGGCACAAAGAAGGCATGGCTATATATCAGCCCACAGCCCCTCTGAGCCCCCTCCCTCAATCTGAGCCCCCTTTTGCTGAACCCCTCCCCTCTGAGGCTCCCCCCACACTCTGAGCTTCCCTCTGTTCTCTGAGACCTCCTTCTTTAAGCCCCCACTCCCTTTCTCTGAACGCTTCTCCTCTCTGGGCCCCCTCCCCTCTCTCTGAGACCCTCCCCTTCTCTGAGTGTGGGTTCCCTGTACACAGGGGGTACCTCAACTTGAACCCATCCTTGCGAGCCCTGGAACCCAAGAGGCCTCGGCTTCCTCCATCCAGTGGTCCAATTCCCTGAGCTAAACCTTCCTGCCACCCAGCCACACCCTTGGAGGGACCCTGACCACCTGGGAAAGGCCAAACCTATGCCTCCCTTCCCCCACCCAGTCACCTGCCCCCCACCCTCATTCACACACACAGCCGGTACCACACCCGGCTAGCTGGAGGCACATGGAGGGGAGATGATGTCAACAAGATCGGGCCAGCTTTGGGGCTGGGGACAGAATGGGGTGGCGACTGGAGGTGGGGGGGAGGGGTACCTGAGCCTCAGCCTCCACTCGCACCCCCCCCAACACACACACACCGTTCCCACCCCGCCTCCGCTGGCCCTCACCTCCTCCCCCTCCTAGCACCTTGGGCAGATGAGGATGGGGGTTGCCATGGCAACGCTGATTCACCACACGGAAGCTGGCAATTGTTGTTGCCATGGAAACCGCCTCTTAGGGGCCGAGCCCAGCTCCTGCCTTGCACAAAAGAGATATTTAAATATAATCTTCTGGAGATGGGTGAGCCGAGGGAGGGAGGGAGGGAGGGGGCGGCCGCGGGGAGGGAATCTGCCCCCATCACCACACTCTCTCCCCCCCACCCCATCCTCAGGTCCTGGGGTACCTGCTCCCCATCTCCCCCACGCAGCCGCCAAGCCAGGGACCTTCCGCCCTCAACGGCGTGGGGTTGGGGGTACGGGGAAGGCCCTTCCCGGTCCTGGGTCAGCTCGGCAGGGGCGGGGACGCCCAGAGAAGCCAGGTGGGCCTTCCCCTTCTCTCCATCCCCCCACTCCAAAACCAACGGTCGGGGGGGGGGACCGACGCCCCTCTCCCCGCGTCCCCGCGTCCCGCCTTACCCACTGGCCGGCGCGCTCGGCGGGGCTGCCCGCCCGCCAGCCCGGGAGACGTGTGCTAGACTGGCATCCACGTGCCGCCTCCGCCCGGCCGGCCCTGGGGCGCACCGGCGCGCACACGCCGCACGCACGCTCCGGCCCTCGCTCCCTGCGCTCGGCACCCCGGCGGCGGGCGCTGACGATCTGCCGGTCAGAGAGGCCCTGCGCCGCCCGCCGGAGCC
>PVIY010046658.1:0-18326 GCA_004026745.1 Myrmecophaga tridactyla | reverse complement strand
GGAGCATCAGACACAAGGTTTTCACAATCACACAGTCACATTGTGAAAGCTATATCATTATACAATCATCATCAAGAAACATGGCTACTGGAACACAGCTCTACATTTTCAGGCAGTTCCCTCCAGCCTCTCCATTACATCTTGAATAACAAGGTGATATCTACTTAATGCATAAGAATAACCTCCAGGATAACCTCTCGACTCTGTTTGGAATCTCTCAGCCATTGACACTTTGTCTCTTTTCACTCTTCCCTCTTTTGGTTGAGAAGGTTTTCTCAATCCCTTGATGCTGAGTCTCAGCTCATTCTAGGATTTCTGTCCCACGTTGCCAGGAAGCTCCACACCCCTGGGAGTCATGTCCTACGTAGACAGAGGGAAGGTGGTGAGTTTGCTTGTTATGTTGGCTGGAGAGAGAGGCCACATCTGAGCAACAAAAGATGTTCTCTTGGGGGTGACTCTTAGGCCGAATTTTAAGTAGTCTTGACCTTTCCTTTGTGGGGCCAAGTTTCATATGAACAAACCCCAAGACTGGGGGCTCAGCCTATAGCTTTGGTTGTCCACCCTGCTTGTGAGAATATCAAGAATTCAACTTGGGGAGGTTGAATTTTCCCCCGTTCTCACCATTCCCCGAAGGGGACTTAAAGCATCCTTTCTTTCTATCTACTGTCTATCATTTCTCTATACATTTGAGAATAGGTTGCACACATCACACTCTTCTAACCACTTAACACTTCCATGTACATTTTCTAGGAACAAGGGCACTCATATATATAATCATGTTAAATATAGCTGTCATGTTCAAGAAATTTTAACACTGATATAGAACATGCAGTCCATATTCCAATTTTTTCAGTCATCCCAAAAATTTCCTTTTAGGCATTTCTCTTCTATTATTAGCTCCACTCCATTGCCTTAATTTTTGAAAGATATTTTCACTAAACATAGAATTCTGGGTTGGCAATCTTTTTTCTACCAGAACTTTGAACATGTTGTTTCTTTGTCTCCTGGCCTCCATAGTTTATAAGAAATCCAGGGTCATTCAAATTATTGTCCCCCTACATGTGACGTGTCCCTTTTCTCAGAATGCTTTCAAGATTTTCTTCTTATCATTCATTTTTAGAATTTTGACTACTGATAAACCAAGATTTTCTTTGTATTGATGATGTTTGGGGTTGCTGAGTTTCTTGAACTTAACCAAATGTTGGAAGTTCAGGGCACATTTCTTCAAATTTTCTACCCCATTCTTTCACTCTCTTCTCCTTCTGAGATTTCAATAACGTGTGTTAGGCCTTTTGATATTGTCCCACAGGTCCCTGAGGCTCTGTTTACCTTTTTTTTTTTCAGTCTTTTTCTCCCTTCTCTTCTTCAGAGCACATAATTTCTGTTGATCTACCTTTAAGAACAGACTCTTTCCTCTAATCTCTATTCTGCCATTAAATCCATCTCATGAAATTTTTTTATTTCAGATATTGTATTTTCAGTTTTAGAATTTCCATTTAGTTCTTTTTTATATTTTCTATTTCTCTGTTGTGAGTTCGCACCTTTTCATTCATTATAAGTATATTTTACTTTATCTCAATGAGCATAGTCATAATAGTTACATTAAAGTCCTTGTCTGATAATTTCAACATCTAGGTTACCTCAGGGTTGGCCTCTGTTGACTGTTTTGTCTCTTGAGAACGAGACACATTTCCCTGATTCTTCTTATGTTGAGGAATTTTCACTATATCCTGAACATTGTGCATGTTATGTTGTGGAGACTCTGGCTTCTGTTATGTCCTTCAATTGTAGGCCAAATAATGACTTCCCAAAGATGTCCACACCCAAACCTCTGTAAACTATGAATATGTTATGTTACATGGCAAAGGGGAATTGAGATTTAATATGAAGTTAAGGAAGCTAATCAGATGACTTTTAAAATAGGGAAAGTATGCTAGATTATTCAGGTGGGTCCAATGTAATCACAAGGGTCCTTACATGTGGAAGAAGATCAAAATTTAAAACTTTTGTATGTAAATGATATTATGAAGGAAGTGAAAAGACAACTAACTACAGAATGGGAGAAAATAATTACTATATATAATATATAGCAATTGTAAAGAGCTGCTATAACTCAACAATAAGAAGACAAATAACCCAACTTAAAAATGGGCAAAGGATGTGAATAGACATTTTCCAAAGAATAACAACAGAGGGAGTTATTGCTTAATGGGTGCAAAATTTCTTTCTGAAGTGATAAAAAAGTCAGGGCAGGAGATACAAGGGTAGTTCGACGGTAGAATTCTTGTCTACCATGCGGGAGACCTAGGTTCAATTCCCAGTCCACGCACTTCCCAAAAAACAAACAAGCAAACAAACAAACAAAAATTCAACAAATGGTGCTGCAATAGTGGGATACTCATATGGAAAAATAATGAAATGGGACTCCGCCATACAGCACACACACAAAAAGTCAGGGTAATAGATATTGGCGATGGTAGCACAATATTTTGAATGTAATTATTATCACTGGATTGTCCATTTGAAAGTGGTTAAAATGGGAAACTTTCAGCTGCATATCTGTTATGAGAATTAAAGTTTAATTTTAAAAAAATGGAAGAAGGCGGCAGCAGAAAAGTCAGAATCAGAGTGACTGAATGTGAGAAAGACTCAACCCGCCATTGCTGGCTTTGAAGGTTGAGGAAGAAGACCACAAGTCAAGGAATAGAGGCAGCCCATGGAAGCTGGAAAAATCAAGGAAATGGATTCTCCCTTAGCGCATCCAGAAAGAATGCAGTCCTGCCAACAACTTGATTTTGGCCCAGTGAAAACCGTGCTATACATCTGTCCTCCAAAACTGAAAGAAAATAAATTTGTGTTATCTTAAAGCCAAGTGTGTGATAATTTGTTACAGCAGGAACAGGAAACTTATACACCCTCCAAAGATGATGTTTTCATTTTACCAAGCAATTACCTTGGTTTATACTCAAACTGCAAACTTTGTCACACCTGCGATGGACAGCAGCTCAGATCTCAGTTCTTTTTTACTTTTTCCTTAGCCCAAACATTTGCAACCTATCCTATGCCTGCAGGGTTCAGGGGTCAGCCAGAGACTTGGGAAGAGTATACACACAGAACTCTAGCTCTCACCCTCAGAGGATTCCCTCCTCACTTTCTGGCAGCTGAGACTGTGCATACAAGGCCTTCCTCAGGACAAAAATGCAGCAGGTTTTCTAGCACAATTTTTGCAACCCTGGGCTACTCACGCCATGTCAGTACCTTCTTTCAAGTTTCAGTTCCTCTCCAAAATCTGCCCGTCTTTGTCTCCATAGTTTTCATATAGTTGTCTGCTTTTTGTCCAGAGCTCATTGTTATCACCTGTGCTGAAAACTTACTTTACCATATGAGCCGGTTTGAATCTGTTGTGGATCCGAGAAAAGCCAGGTTCTTTAGTTTTAAAGCCGTTGGGAGACTGAAAAGAATGTGGAACTGATAGACATCTTTGGGCCCGCAGGTCTGCTACTTGTTAGCTGTGTGCGCTTGGACAAGACATGAGCCTCAGGATCATCATCTGAAAACAAGGCTAATAATATCAACCTTACAGGGCTGCTGTGAGGACCAAATAAGCTAGCTGATTATTTGCACAGCACTGGAACATACTAAGCACTCAATAACTTAAGGTCCCCCACCCCCACCCCAAATATCTCTATTTTATTTGCAGGTGCATCAAGGGAACATATGGTCTTACCTTGAGACATTTTTCACATCAAGATACTTTCCTGATCTTAAATAAGCGTATGTGTACCATTGTCTGAAACACACTAAAATTGTGAAATATTCTCAATTTTCATTGTTGTTTCTACAAAATGAGCCATTAAAGACCCCTCCTTCCATCTCTTCAGGCTAACATCGATCCATTAATTAACATTCTAGGTTATTCAGCCAACCTTGACCCCAACTAGACAGCTCCTTCTCTTTTCTCTTAACTTTCTGAAAACTATTGCTGCCTCCAAATGGTCACTGCTTTCTTTTTTTAATTCTCACATATCACCCCATTTTAATGATCCAAATCAGAAGAGAAAGGAAATCAGTATCAAGATCACTGGTGTGCAGTTTACGTTCCCAAATAAACATTTTTCTCTTTTGGCTTCTTTTAAAAAATCAGTAAGGTATTTGCCTGTTCATAGTATTTGACCCTTATCTAATGTTCTGTTTTCTCAAAGATCACCAACAACGAATCTAAGAGTTCCTCAGCAACTGTTCTTGGGCTTGGCTGGAAAATGAAACTCATTCAAACCACTTAGAGAAGGCTTTTATTATATCTTTGGCTAGCCTCGGATCTTTTTTTTTTTAATATTTTTATTGACAAATTTTCACACACATAGTCCATAAATGGTAGACAATTCAGTGGCTCACAATATCATCACATAGTTGTGTGTTCATCACCACAATCATTTTTAGAACATCTGCATTACTCCAGAAAAAGAAATAAAAAGGAAAAACTCATACACATCCCATACCCTTACCCCTTCCTCTCATTGACCACTAGTATTTCAATCTACCCAATTTATTTTACCTCATAACCCCCCTATTATTTAATTTTTTATTCCATATTTTTTTACCCATCTGTCCATACCCTGGAAATAAAAGGAGCAGCAGACACAAGGTTTTCACAATCACACAGTCACATTGTAAAAGCTGTATCGCTATACAATTGTCTTTATGAATCAAGGCTAAACAGAAACAAAAGGACAGATATTGTATGGTCTCACTGACAGGAACTGAGATTAGTGAATGAACTTGGAGAATTTCAGTTGAGAACAGAGAAGATCAGGAGATAGAAATAGGATAGATATTGGGTAATTGGCGTTGAAAGGATATATATAGATTGTGCAACAGGACTGATTGTGAAAATTGAGAAATCGATAGCACAATGCTACCTAACTGTAATACAATAATGTTAGAACACTGAATGAAGCTGAATGTTAGAATGATAGAGAGAGGAGTCCTGGGGGCACAAATGAAATCAGAAGGAAAGATAGACGATAAAAACTGAGATGGTATAATCTAAGAATGCCTAGAATGTATAATGATAGTGACTAAATGTACAAATTTTAAAATGTTTTTGCATGAGGAAGAACAAAGGAATGTCAATATTGCAGGGTGTTGAAAATAGATGGTAATTCATACTTTAAAACTTTAACTTATGTGTGAGACTAAAGCAAAAAATGTTTATTTGGTACAAAATTCATATTTTGACTAGTGCATTTCCTAATATAACTTATGTGGGCAACTTAATTGAACACTGTAATATTTGGAACCTTGAGTAGGGCATGTGATTTTGTAAGTTTGTCCAGAGTGATGCCCCAATAAATCCCAGAGTGATTTGAACAGTGAATAAAAAATATTTGCAAAGTCCCCTTGGGGGAATGGCAAGAAAGGGGGGAAATTCAACTTCCCCAAGTGGAGAATTATTGCTATTCTCACAAGCAGTGGGGACAACCAAAGCAATAGGCTGAGCCCTCAATCTTGGGGTTTGTTCATATGAAACTTAACCTGCAAAGGATAGCCTAAGCCTACTTAAAATTAGGCCTAAGAGTCACCCCCAGAGAACCTCTTTTGTTGCTCAGATGTGGCCTCTCTCTCTCAGCCAACATGACAAGCAAACTCACCGCCCTTCCCCTCTCTACATGGGACACAATTCCCAGCGGTGTGGACCTTCCTGGCAACATGGAACAGAAATCCTAGAATGAGCTGGGACTCAACATTGGGCGGCTGCCATGGCTCAGCAGGCAGAGCTCTGACCTGCTGTGCTGGAGGTCTGGAGTTCGATCCCTGGTGCCTCCTGCCCATATGCAAATTAAAAAATAAATAAATAAAAAAGAGATTGAGAAAACCTTCTTGACCAAAAGGGGGAAGAGTGAAAAGAGACAACGTGTCAATGGCTGAGAGATTCCAAACAGAGTTGAGAGGTTATCCTGGAGGTTATTCTTATGCATTAAGTAGATATCCCCTTTTTAGTTAAGGTGTAACAGAGAGGCTGGAGGGAAGTGCCTGAAAATGTAGATCCAGTAGCCATGTTTCTTGAAGATGAATGTATAATGCTATAGCTTTCGCAGTGTGACTGTGTGACTGTGAAAACCTTGTGTCTGATGCTCCTTTTATCTACCTTATCAACAGATGATAAAGCATATGGATTAAAAATAAATAATAGGGGAACAAATGTTAAAATAAATTTAGTAGATTGAAATGCTGGTGATCGGTGATGCGGAGGAGGAGGAGGTATGGTATGTATGAATTTTTTTCTTTTTTTCTTTTTATTTTTTTCTGTATTGATGCAAATGTTCTGAGAGGTGATCATGGTGATGAATATACAACTATGTGATGATATTGTGAGTTATTATTCATATACCAGGAATGGAATGGTCATATGGTAAGAATGTCCGTGTTTGCATGTTGTTGTTTAAAAAAATTTTTTTTAATTAAAAAAAAAGAATCAAGGCTAAACAGTTTCAGGTACTTCCCCCCAGCCACTCCAATACATCTGTTCTAGTCTGCTAGCTGCTGGAATGCAATATACTGGAAACAGAATGGCTTTTAAAAGGGGGCATCTAATAAGTTGCTAGTTTACAGTTCTAAGGCTGAGAAAATGTCCCAATTAAAACAAGTCTATAGAAATGTCCAATCAAAGGCACCCAGGGAAAGATACCTTGGTTCAAGAAGGCTGATGAAGTTCAGGGTCTCTCTTTCTCAAATGAGAAGGCACATGGTGAACATGGTCAGGGTTTCTCCCTCTGCTGGAAGGGCACACGGTGAGCCAGAGTCATCTGCTAGCTTTCTTTCCTGGCTTCCTGTTTCATGAAGCTCCCTGGGAGGCGTTTTCCTTCTTCATCTCCAAAGGTCGCTGGCTTTTGGGCTCTCTGCTTCTCGTGGCTATGTCGTTCTACTCTGCTCTCTCTGAATCTCTCTCTGAAATGTTTCCTCTTTTATAGGACTCCAGTAAATCAATCAAGACCTACCCAAATGGGTAGAGACATGTCGTCACCTAATCCAGTTTAACAACCACTCTTAACTAAACCACATCATTCAGGGAGATGATCTAATCACAGTTTCAAACATACAGTATCGAACAGGGATTATTCTACTTTTATGAAATGGGATTTTGATTAAAACATGGCTTTTCTAGGGGGCATACATCCTTTCAAATCAGCACAACATCATAAACTAAAAACATATTCTTATGTTATGCATAAGAATAACCTCCAGGATAACCTCTTGACTCTATTTGAAATCTCTCAGCCATTGAAACGTCATTTTGTATCATTTCTCTCTTCCTCCTTTTGGACAAGAGGGTTTTCTCAATCCCATGATGCTGAGTCCCAGCTCATCAGGATTCAGGTCCCAAACTGCCAGGGAGATTTATACCCTTGGGAGTCATGTCCCACATAGCAGTGAGGGCTATGTTTAGCTTCAGATCTTAACCATAATTATTCTGATATTCATGAATTGAAGACCATTCTTCATGAATGAATATAAGAATTGAGAGGCTGAGCTATTTTCCATAACCTTCCATGTTCCTCTTCATCTGAATCTAACTAGTACAGCCTATTTGTGGCCTTTACATCTTATAAAAGATTCTGTTCACTCAGCATTTGGCCTTTCAACATTATTTCTTCAACTCTTGTATTTGTCCTTGGTTTTTATGAAGTTGTTTCCAAATTTTGTACCAGTTCTTTAAAAATTTAAGCTCCATAATTGAACACCATAAGTACATGGAACCTTGAGTACGGCATGAGATTTTGTAGATTTGTCCAGAGTGATGCCTTGATAAATCCCAGAAGGATTTGAACAGTGAATAAAAAAGTATTTGCAAAGTTCCCTTGGAGGAATGGTGAGAATGGGGGAAAATTCAACTTCCCCAAGCAGGGAATTCTTAAAATTATCATAAGCAGTGGGGACCAAAGCAATAGGCTGAGTCCCCAATCTTGGGATTTGTTCATATGAACTTAACCCTGCAAAGGATAGGCTAAGCCTACTTAAAATTAGGCCTAAGTCACCCCCCAAGAGAATCTCTTTTGTTGCTCAGATCTGGCCTCTCTCTCTCAGCCAATACAACAAGCAAACTCACTGCCCTCCCCCTCTCTACATGGGACATGACTCCCAGGGGGGGTGGACCTTCCTGGCAACATGGAACAGAAATCCTAGAATGAGCTGGGACTCAGTACCAAGGGATTGAAAAAACCTTCTCTACCGAAAGGGGGAAGAGAGAAATGAGACAAAATAAAGTGTCAATGGCTGAGAGATTCCAAACAGAGTCAAGAGGTTATCCTGGAGGTCATTCTTACACATTAAATAGATAACACCTTTTTAGTTAAGGCATAACAGAGAGGCTGGAGGGAACTGCCTGAAAATGTAGAGCTGTGTTCCAGTAGCCATGTTTCTTGAAGAAGATATAGCTTTCGCAGTGTGACTGTGTGATTGTGAAAACCTTGTGTCTGATGCTCTTTTTATCTACCTTATCAACAGATGAGTAAAACATATGAATTAAAAATAAATAAATAATAGGGGGAACAAATGTTAAAATAAATTTAGTAGATTGAAATGCTAGTGATCAATGAAGGGGAGGCGTAAGGGGTATGGTATGTACGAATTTTTTTTCTGTTTTCTTTTTATTTCTTTTTCTGGATTGATGCAAATGTTCTAAGAAATTATCATGATGATGAATATACAACTATGTGATGAAAAAAGAATGTTCATATTGTTTGTTAATTGGTTTTATTAATAAAAATGTAAAAAAAATAAATTCAAGCTCCAACTGGGGTTTCTGCAGTTTATTTGGGTATCTCCCAAATCCTGCTTTCCAGGGCCTATTTGTGATTTTTGCTCTCAGCATTTCGTAGTTTTAGAATCTTCCAACCCCCATGGATAAACCTCTGCTCTTTGTTCTTTCGTGATGATGTCACACCTGTCTTTCCAGGTGGAAATCTGACTTTTACATTTCTGAAAGACAACTGTGACTATGCCATGTTATTTGCTAAGTCCATATTATTTGCTAGAGTATTCTAAGATACATGGTTATCGTCTTCCAAGGTTCCTATCACTTCTAAACCATTAGTCAGCTCTTCCCTGTTAGCAGGTGTGCAGGTCTGAGGCTGTGGTGTACCGCAGAAAAGCCATGTTCTTTTTCCTCGTCCAATCCTGTGAGGGCAAACTTATTGCAGGGTGAGATCTTTTGGGTTGCTTCCGTGGAGGGAAGTCCCACCCACAATTGGACCATTTGATTAGGTGGTTTCCATGAAAATATATCTCCACCCATTCAAGGTAGGTCTTAATCCACTTACTGGAGTCCTTTAAGAGAGAACCATTTTGGGAAAAGTTCAGAGCCAACACTGGCAGAGATGTTTGTAGATGCAGAGAGAAAACGCCTCCAGGGAAGCTTTTTGAAACCAGAAGCCAAAGGACTAGCAGACACCAGCCACGGGCCTTCACAGATCAGCCTTTCTTGAGTTAAGGTATCTTTCTCTGGATGGCTTAGTTTGGACATTTTTATGGCCTTAAAACTGTAAACTTGTAACTTAATAAATTCCCTTTATAAAAGCCAACCCATTTCTGATTTGTTGCATTTCAAGTAAATTAATAAACTAAAGCAGCAGGGGCGGTTTTCCTGTGAAGCTAATAAAGCTTAAGTTTCAGGGAGCCTCACTTGGGTAGACCCCTTCCAAGACCTGTACCTGATTCTATATTCCTATTTTCATATCCTTTTTCTTAAAGAGTGCCCTCAAGATTGTCTAAGTTTCAGGTGCCACAAAATCTGGACTGACCCTTGCTTTTTGATAAATAATTAATTCTTGAATAGTAGTTCCACTGCACTGTTTCCTCTACCAGTGTTTCTCAGGTAGGTACTATTGGCATTTGGGACAGAACAATTTTTCCTTGTATAAGAATTTCCTTCTGATTGCAGGAAATTTAGCATCCCTTGCCCTGCTCATTAAATGTCAGTGGCATCCCCCAATTATTGTAACTACCAAAGACTGCCCTCCACATTTCTAGATGCCCCACCCCATTCAAAAGACGGTGTCTTCTGAGGGAGAAACTGTCAGCTATGGAAATCCAAATTTTATCAGGCATTCCCTTTCTAGCTATATTTAAGGAGTTTGAGAAAGATGAAGGACTTCTCAGAACAAGGCTCCATTCTTTAGGGCTCAGCAATAATTTTCCCTTTATATATATATTTTCCCTTTATATATTCCCTTTATCAATTTATTTCTTATATGCACTATTTAACAGTTGGTATTCTATGATCATGACAATCTAGTATAACTAAAGTTGATCTCCTCTATAAAACATTTTGCAAATACTAAAAGGTGTATGTGGTAGTTAGAGTCAGTTGTCAACTTGGCCAGGTGAAGGCACCTAGTTCTGTGGCTGTGGACATAGGCCAATGATACGTGAACCTCATCTGTTGCTGATTACATCTGCAGTTGGCTAGGAGGCGTGCCTGCTGCAATGAATGACACTTGACTTCATTGGCTGGTGCTTAAATGAGAGAGCGCAATGTAGCACAGCCCAAGCAGCCCAGCATACTTCATCTCGGCACTCGCAGCTCAGCCCAGGCCTTTGGAGATGCAGAAAGGAATCACCCCAGGGAAAGTTGTTGGAACCCAAAGGCCTAGAGAGAAGGCCAGCAGAGACCATCCTGTGCCTTCTCACATAAGAAAGAACCTCAGTTGAAAGTTAGCTGCCTTTCCTCTGAAGAACTAACAAAATAAATCCCCTTTTATTAAAAGCCAATCTGTCTTTGGTGTGTTGCATTCCAGCAGCTAGCAAACTAGAACAGTATATTATGCATTTTTAATCTAACTGGCTCCTGAAGGATAATTATACACCTGCCTGTTATAAGTCAAACTCTCTTTTCCTATAGGTATAATGTTGTGGAATAGGGTTTTATTCCAGAAAATGCTTTTCATGTGATTAAAAACTCAAAAATTAACCATAAAAACACATGAAAAAATACACAATTATATACTTTTGCCAACACTAAGTAAAGTTGAACACTTTACATTTTGACGTGTGAAAATTTCTTTGTGAAATCTTTTCCGCACAAGCAAAAGTAGCTTTGGCTTGTTAAAATGTGACCTCTCTTCTAGGAACTCTCTCTATAGCAAGCAAGAGTGCTTTTTACAGCACTAAGGACCTCCTCAGTAAGTTTAACTCAGACTCATTTATGATTGTCACTGACTACTGGGTGTTCAGCATTCACTGCCCCTGAAAGTTTCTAAATAGATGCTAGGAGAGGAACATCTTCTAGAGGGACTTTTCCTTAAATGATTTCAGGCTCCCTTAAACATTTGTCAAAAACAATAGCCTTCCTCTTCAATGATTACAGCAACTGTTCTAGAAACCTGAAGTTTTCTATCAGAGAGGACTTAGTTTCCCCTCTGAACTCAGATATTATGCTAACTAGACTCATGTGGAAAACATCATCCTTCAGTACTTCACTCTGCCTTTTTTCTAGGAACAGGGGATATGGATTCATTAGGTCTTATCCTGCATCCATGCAATCAGAAATTTTTCCACTTCATGGATCTTCCTATTATACTTTATTATAACCTAAGTGGAGTTCATAGTGCAGACTCTGGAGTCGGATTGCCTATGTTGAAATGTCAGCTCTACTATTTGACCTTGGGCAAATTAATCTTTCTAGGTCTATGTAAAATAAGGGCCTTATAGGTTTCTTATGAAAATTAACTAAGATAATCAATTTAATGTGTTCCGCAGAACGCCTGGAATAAATTTTCAATAAATGTTGTTACTGCTACTGCTAATAATACCATTACTTTTATACTGAGTGCACTTGCTTAGCTTCAGTCCACTCTGCAGAGTCCACATTGGCTGCAGTCACTTGACAGTGATAAATACAAACAGGGATCTTTTGTTAAGACTTTAAAAGTAAAGGAATTGACATATGACCCGGCAATTCCACTTATAGACATATATCCCAAAGAACTGAAAGCAGGGACTCAAGCAGATACTCTGAGCAGCAATGTTCAGAGCAGAATTATTCTCAATAGCTAAAATGTGGCAACAACCCAAATGTCCATCAACAGATGAATGGATAAACAAAATGTCCACACAGTGGAATATTATTCAGACGTAAAAAGGAATGAAGTTCTAATACATGCTACAACACGATGAACCTCAAAAATATTATGTTTAACTGAAATAACCCAGACACAAAAGGACAAACATTATGTGATTCCACATATATAACATCTAAAATAAGCAAATGCATAGAGTCAGAAAGTAAATTAGAGATTACCAGGAGTAAGGATGGGGGAAAGGGGAATGGGAATGTTCAATAGGCACAGAGTTTCTGTTTGGGGGGGACAAAAAAGTCTTGGTGGTGACAGTAGCACAACATTGTAAATGTAATTAAAGCCACTGAATTGTATACTTAAAAATAGTGCAAATGGCAAATTTTATGTTTATATATGTGTATGTGTGTGTGTTAACACAACCAAAGATTTTTAAAAGAACATTTTTTAAAAGTGGGGGGGTAGAGTGGGTGTTGAAAGTATAGTATCCTAGGTCAGGAGTTGTGTAACCTATTTTAATAACTGGAAGATTAAGACTTGCTCATTTGATCCATATTATCTGATAATCTAGATATATAGATTAGAAAAATTCTTGCATGTGTGTACCAGGATACAAATGCAAACTGTACATAGGAATTTGTTCATAACAACAAAACACTAGAAACATCCCAAATGTCCACTGACAAAAGAATGGATAAGTAATGATACATAGAATACTGTAACCAGTGAATATGAGTTATGATTATCTATATCAACATTATGAATTTTAAGTATATAATGTTGAATGAAATAAGAAAGCCTTAGAAGAATGTATAGTGTATTTATTTTAAAATGCTCAAAAACAAGCAAAACTAAAAATCTGAGATGATGGTATGACAAATCCTGGGATCTATTCTGTAACTACTTGTTAAAGAGTGCTTTGAAAACTATTGCTTTTTTCTTTCTTTGCTTTGGATATATGTTATATTATCTAACAAAAAATAAAATAAATAAACAAATGAATGTGATGAGGAGAGATTAAAAAAAAATCCCATTATTTAAGCCAACACATTTCATGGTATCTGCTTTAAGCAACCTAGGAAACTAAAATACCCTATAAAAGAAATCCCATACCCACTAGCAGTCATTCCCCACTCCCCACCCCCACCCAAGCTCACCAATATTAAGCAAAAGCTAGTCTAACTTCTGTCTCTATAGATTTGCCTTTTCTGGACATTTCACATAAATGGAATCATACAATATGTGGCTTTTTGTGTCATCTTTCGTTTAGCATGTTTGTGAAGTTTATACATGTCAAATTGTATCAGTATTTTGTTTCTTCTCATGTGACAAATAATGTTACATTGTATGTATTTACCACATTTCATTTATCCATCAGTTGATGGACATTTGAGTTGTTTCTACTTTTTGGCCATTGTCAATAATAATGCTGCTATGAATAGTCATGTACAAAAAAAAAAAACAAGTAAAACTAAATAATATACTGTTAGGCATACATCCTGTCAATAACTGTCAAGGGTCTGAGATTTCACTATATTTGCAAGCCAATGGTTAGCCTGCCATAGTTTCACGGGTGCTAGCAGAAAACATGGAACCCCTAAGTTGGAGGCTGTTCTAGTTTGAAAGCTGCTGGAATGCAATATACCAGGAATGGAGCAGCTTTTAGAAAGGGGAATTTATTAAGTTGTAAGATTATGGTTCTAAGGCTGTGAAAATGTCCAAATTACAGCAAGGCTATAGAAATGTCCAATGTAAGGCATCCAGGGAAAGATATCTTGGTTCAAGAAGGGCGATGACATTAAGGGTTTTTCTCTCGCAACTGAAAAGGCATGTGGCAAACATGGCAATGTCTGCTAGCCTTCTCTCCGGGCTTCCTGTTTCATGAAGCTCCCCCAGGGGTGTTTTCCTTCATCATCCCCAAAGGTCTCTGGCTGCGTGGACTCTGAAGTTTTTTTCAAATGGTTCCCTCTTAAAGGGCTCCAGTAAGCAACCTCACCTTGAATGGGTGGTGACACATCTCCACGGAAACCATCTAATCAAAAGTTACCACCCACAATTGGGTGGGTCACATCTCCACGGAAACAATCTAAAAGCTCCCACCCAGCAATATTGAATGAGAATGAAAGAACTTGGCTTTTCTGGGGTCCACAACAGATTCAAACCGACACAGAAACAAAGCACTTTATTATTCATGGCACAGCAACCAGCATAAGCTTCATGCTCTGTTGGTTCCTCTTGCCCCACAAATCCCAAGGTGTCTCAGGTGGGTACTGCAAATATAGTGGGTTTGTGTCACAGCTGAGTAACCCCCAATCTTTTTAAATTATTATTATTATTACCACAGTTGTAGGTTTACAGAAAAATAATGGAGAAAGTATAGCGTTCTGATAACCACTCTTTCTCACACACAGTTTCCTCTATTATGAATATTTTGTATTAGTGTGTGGTACTCTTATTACAATGGATGAAACAATATTACTATAATGATGCTATTAACTTTAGCCCCTTTTTTACATTAGGTGCATGCTTTGTGTTGTACAGTTCTATGGATTTCTGTGTCTGTTTGTGGTAACTCAAATACAATCTTTAAATTACCTCTTTTGGGATGCAAGGGTAGTTCAGTGGCAGGATTCTCACCTGCCATGTGGGAAACCTGGGTTCAATTCCTGGCCCGTACACTTCCCGAAAAACAAATGAGTAAACAAAGAAAGAAAAAACAAACAAAAATTCAACAAATGGCACTGCAATAACAGGATATTCACATGGAAAAAGAATGAAATGTGACCCCTGCCATACAGCCTACAAAAAAAATTCCCCTTTTTACCCCTTTTCAAATATACAATTCAGTAGTGTTAATTATATTCATAAAATTTTGCCTCCATCACCATCCTCCATAGACTAACTTTTCCATCACCCCAGACAGAAACTCCTTACCATTAAACATTAACTCCCTATTCCTCTCCTCAACTTGGCCCCTGCTAGCCTGTTTTCAGTTTCTGACTTGATAAATTTGTACTTAAAAATGAGATCATACAGTATTTGTCCTTTTGTGTCTCACTTATTTCACTCAAAATTTTTGTCTTTGGGGTTCATCCATATTGCAGTATGCATCAGAATTTGATTCTTTCTTACAACCGAATAATATTCCTCTGTGTGTGCTTATTTTGTTTATAAATTCATCTGTTGATGAACTTGGGTTGCCTCTGCCTTTCAGCAATTGTGAATAATGCTGCTATGAATATTGGTGGACAGATATCTCTTTGAATTCCTGCTTTCAATCCTTTGGGGCATATACCAATAGGTGGAATTGCTAGGTCATATGGTAATTCTATACTTACCTTTCTGAGGAATCCCCAAACTGCTTTCTACGGTGGCTGCACCATTTTACATTGGATATCAAACCTTTATCAGATATATGGTTTCCAAATATTTTCTCCCATTCTTTAGGTTGTCTTTTTACTTTATTGATAAAGTCCTTTCCTTTGGTGTACAGAAGTTTTTAATTTGGATTAAGTCCCATTCATCTATTTCTTCTTTTGTGGTTCATATTTTTGGGTGTAAAGTCTAAGAAAACACTCCCTAAAACAAGGTTCTGATTATTTTTCTTATGTTTTCTTCTAGGAGTTTTATAGTTTTAGTTCTTATATTTAGATCTTTAATCCATTTTGAGTTAACTTTTGGATATAGCATGAGGTATGGGTCCACCTTCATTCTTTTGCATATGGTTATCCAGGACTCCCAGCTCCATTTGTAAAAGAGACTGTTCTTTCCCCACTGAGAAGGCTTGGCACCCCTGTCAAAGATCAATTGGTGAGAGATGTGAGGGTCTACTTCTCAACTCTCAATTCAATTCCATTGGTCTATATGTCTGTCCTTCAGCTAGTACCATACTGTTTAGATAACTACAGCTTTGTAATAAGTTTTAAGGTCGGAAGTGTGAGTCCTCCAACTTTTTTCTTCTTTTTCAAGATGATTTTGGCTATTCAGGGCCACTTACCCTTTCATCTGGAGCTACATAAATTGTGGCTTTTCCATTCCTGTGAAGAATTTTCATGGAATTTTAATTGGAATTATGTTGAATCTGTATATCACTTTGGGTAGTGTTTTAGTTTGCCAAAGTTGCCAGAATGCAATATACCAGAAACGGAACAACTTTTAAAAGGAGAATTTATTAAGTTACAAGTTTACAGTTCTAAGGCATTGAAATGTCCAAACTAAGGCATCCAGAGAAAGACACCTGAACTCCAGAGGAAGTGCCAATGAAGTTCAGGGTTTCTCTTTCAGCTGGGATGGCACACGGTGACATCTAGTAGCTTTTTCTTCTCATTCCATAAGGTTTCCCTGGAGGCATTTTCCTTCTGCATCTCCAAAGGTCTCTGGCTGTGTGGACTCTGTTGGCTCTGAGCATTTTCCAAAATGGTTCCCTCTTAAAGGGCCCCAGTAAGCAACCCCACCTTGAATGGGTGGAGACACATCTCCATGGAAACCATCTGTTCTAGTTTGCTAGATGCCAAAGTGTGATATACCAGAAACAAAATGGCTTTTAAAGGGGGGAATTTATTAAGTTGCAAGTTTACATGTTCTAAGGCAGTGAAAATGTCCAAATTAAAGCAAGGCTATAGAAATGTCCGATCTAAGGCATCCAAGGAAAGATACCTTGGTTTAAGAAGGCCAATGATATTCAGGGTTTTTCTCTCAACTGAAAAGGCATATGGTGAACATGGTGACATCTGCCAGCTTTCTCTCCAGGCTTCTTGTTTCATGAAGCTCCCCAGGCGACATTTTCTTTTTTCATCTCCAAAGTCCTCTGGCTTCGTGGGCTCTCAAACTTTTTCTAAAATGGTTCCCTCTTAAAGGGCTCCAGCAAGCAACCCACCTTGAATGGATGGAGACACATACCACCCACAATTGGATGGGTCACATCTCCATGGGACCAATCAAAAAGCTCCCATCCAGTAATATTGAATGAGGATTAAAGGATATGGCTTTTCTGGGGTCGACAACAGATTCAAACCAGCACACTGTCTCTAAGGCACAACATTCACAGGGATGTCTTTTTTATTTCTTTGCTTTGTATATATGTTATACTATACAATAAGAAAGTAAAAAAAATAATAATAATTTTCAAAGCATTCTTCAACAAGTGGTTACAGGGAAGATCACAGAGTTTGTCATGGGCTACCATATGACCCTTTCATATTTTTCCTTCTAGCTGCTCCAGAATAGAGGAGGCTAGAGGGCTTAATACTTTTTTTTATCATCACAATAGAATTTTTTCCCCGAAAAATAGCATATATACAAAAAAGCTATAAATTTCAAAGCACAGCACCACAATTAGTTGTAGAATATATTTCAGACTTTGACATGGGCTACAATTTCACAATTTTAGGTTTTTAGTTCTCACTGCTCTAAAATACTGGATACTAGACCTTTATCTGATGTATCATTTCCAAATATTGTCTCCCATTGTGTAGGCTGTCTTTTTACTTTCTTGACGACGTTCTTTGATGCACAAAACTATTTAATTTTGAGGAGCTCCGATTTATTTATTTCTTTCCTCAATGCTCTTGCTTTGGGTGTAAGGTCTAGGGAACTACCTCCTGTTATAAGATTTATAAGATATTTCCCTACATTTTCTTCTAACAGTTTCATGGTCTTAGATCTAGTGTTTAGGTCTTTGATCCATTTTCAGTTAATTTTTGTGTAGGGTGTGAGATATAGATCCTCTTTCATTCTTTTGCATGTGGATATCCAGTTCTCTAGGCAGCATTTATTGAAGTGACTGTTCTGTCCAAGGTGAGTTGGCTTGAATGCCTTATCGAAGATCAATTGCCCATAGATGAGAGGGTCTATACCTGAACATTCTATTCAATTCCATTGGTCAGTATATCTATCTTTATGCCAGTATCATACTATCTTGACCACTGTAGCTTCACAATATGCCTTAAAGTCAGGTAGCATGAAACCTCTGATTTCATTTTTTTTTTAATTTTTTATTAATTAAAAAAAATTACAAGAAACACAAACATTCCCAACACATACACTCAGCAATTCACAATATCATCACATAGTTGCATATTCATCATCATGATTATTTCCCAGAACATTAGCATCAATTCAGAAAAAGAAATAAAAAGACTACAGAAAAATATAACAAACAGAAAAAAAAAATTTTACAGGCCATACCCCTTACTGATCCCTTTCATTGATCACTAGCATTTCAAACGAAATCTATTTTAACATTTGTTCCCC
>PVIY010046657.1:0-18336 GCA_004026745.1 Myrmecophaga tridactyla | reverse complement strand
GGTTGTAGGCTGGTTCTAATGGCTTCAAATTACCAAGCCCTGGTGTCTGAATTCCTTGAGGGAGGGATTCCACCTGAGTTGGGCTTCACCCCTCCCCTGGGGAAGGCACAGGTTCCAGACAAGTCCTCAAATGAGCTTCTTTCTGCCTATGCCTGGGGCAGTTGCAGTCTGAGAAGTCCTGCCACTGAATCCAAAGGCAGTCAAGCCTTCACAGAAACACAGCCACAAAAACTTCTGTTTCTTTTTCTTTTTCTGTCAGCCCTGCCCCCTTGGCATGGGGCAAAAATGAGCGACCTCTGCTTTGACCAGGTTCACCTGTGCTGGGGGCCTATTTTTAGTAGTCAGAATTTGTTAATTCATGCCATAATTGGTGTTTGGTTGGGCTCAGCCCCTGCTGCTGTTAAACTCCTTTTCCTTTCCCCTCTGGGAAGCAGCCTGTGGTGGTGGTGTTGGGGGGGGGCACCGGCCACCGTGGCTTGGGGAACTCATGGTTCTGGGGAGGCTTGCAGCTGGTCCAGCTGGTCCAGGCTGGGGTATGCTGTGGGTCACTGATGTGGCCCCAGGAGCTGTTCTGTACTGTTTCTGGTTATTTGGTAGTTTTTCTGGGGGACGAACTAAAACGTGCACATTGCTAAGATGCCATCTTGGCCCAGAACCTCTTTGCATCAGCCTTTCTTGAGTGAAGGTAACCTCTTGTTGGTGCCTTAGTTTGGACATTTTCTCAGCACTAAAACCGTAAACTTGTAACTTACTAAATTTCCTTTCCAAAAGCCATTCCATTTTTGGAATATTGCATTCCAGTTGTATTAACAAACTAATGCACAATGTCTGATTGAAATTGGTCACAAATTACAAGTGTTAACAAAATCTGAGCCAACTTCAGGACAAAGCCAAGAGGAATCAATGTACCATATATTCACTCACACCAACCTCTATGTGGTAAGTGGCAGACAAGTTGAGGGGAGAATTGAGTAGGCTCTGATCAGGGGATTTCCTTTACTCAGCACTTAATTATTTCAATGTGCTTATTTCAGTAGAAAAGTTTTATTCAAATGAAGAGACGTTTTGAGACATCTTAGACTGGGATGCTTTTCTTTTACTGTGATGGAGAAAGAGACTGGGAATTAAACATTTTAAAATTACAAAAATAATGGTTCTTGAAGGGAAATTGATTGTCGACACTAGTTTCTTATGGAGAGTATAAAATAGACTGCATTTTGTGACCTGGGGAAGGACGCAAATGGGTGGTGGGTGTGACGGCAGATTGTGGAATCTTGACAACAGAGTAAGAAGCACTTTTTGGAAGTTTGCACCAGGGGTCACAAAAAAATATCAGGGATACATTTGCAATAATTAAAATAGTCTCTGGTAAGATTTCATTTGTGGATTTACTCAAACTCTTCCAAAAATGTTAGTCACTTTTGTAGCCAAGCAGCTCCCAGAAGTAAAAGTCATCCTGCTTTACGAGCTTTTCAGTTTAGGGTCCTTTTTGGACACAGGTGGATTCCTGCAGCCGAGCGTGGGAAAGAGGACACCTAGTCTAGAGCACCTAAGCCTGCTTAGTCAGAGCTGGGCCGTTAGTGTAAAGGGAGGTTTGCTGCAGGAAGCAGATGATCCTTCAAAGAGGAGGTGCCCCCTTACTGACTGCACCCGCACAATGATAGGAGGTCCTTATTCTGGAACGAAGGCCAGAGAACCAAGTAGGCCCTTTGCAGGCACAAAGGAAGGGATAATCCTTGTCTTGATTGATTTGTTTGAAGGTAGGTGCAGTTTGCCTTTACAACTTCTTTGGTAACAGTAGGATTTCAATGAGGAAATAATAGGCTTTTTCCCTCTCTTTCTCTCTGTGTGTTTGTGTGCGGTTCTTTTTTTTCAAATGGCTCTTTTTCACAAGGTGTGGTGTGAGCATAGGGAACAAAGCATGTTCCCCAGTGATGTTTAGTAAAAATACACTGAATAAGTGAACAAGTTGAATAAGTACATAAAACTCTGATCTGTGCTTAAGACACTAAAGATATGAGTCCATGGAACGTTTAGAAGGCAGGGTTTTGTCGTCAATCCTTATTCTGTCATCCAAACTATGTCTTAAGCAATGAAGACAGAAACCTCACCAAAAATCTTATGCCGCAGAATTTTTTTGTGTGTGTGATATGAATTTATTTTATTTCTTCATGGAAAATAATTTTGGGAGGGCTTTTTTCTCAAAGAAACTTTCAGGACATAAGTACTTTAGATTTAGCAGCTCTTTCAAACCAGTTACTATTTTTTTGCTTTTGATTCCAAAATATGCTTGTTCCTTTACTGTAGCTGGACTGCACATGATACGAGAAAGGAAGTTCTACTGACAGCTCTGTTACTTATCTGATAAACGTGAGCCGAAATCTTAGTCTAAGGAACACCGGAAAGTAGCATCACAGAGACAGGGTATGCTGATGGTTTCTTCCCCACCTGTTTGTGTCAGGCAGCTGTACGTTTCAAATGTAAAGAATGATGATCGGCGTGTTTGTCCCATAGGTCAATACTTCCCAAATTTTAGTGTGTGCATGAGTCACATGGAGCCCTTGTTGAAATGGAGATTCTGACTCAGGACATCTGGGCGGAGGCTGAGATTCTGTAGTTTTCACCAGCTCCCACATCCTGCCAAAACTGCTGAGCTATGGACCACGCTGTGGGTTGCAAGATTTCTCATTGTGACAGAGGCCTGTGGAAGGAGGTTTCCTTGAATGGCAGATGGAGATACCTCACATGACCCAGAGATTGGAGTAGGACACAGATTACTTAATGACTTAAAAGTCAGAACCGGCACAGGGTAAATTGCAAGGGTAAAGAGAACTTGAAATAATATCCCATTAATTATAACAATTGTATGCAGAATAGCCATTTCATAAGGTACAGATTGTGAGAAAGCTAACCTGAGAGCAGCCCCATGTCCCTTGTCTCTCATTTCCTCTGTAGAGATTACATTGGAAGGAAGAGGAACTGTTTTGGTTGGGATAAAATTCTGCTAAAATGTACTTAAATCATAATTACTATTTATTCAGAGCAAAAAGCAATTTAGACCAGGTGATGAGAGGAATACAGAATTAACTTCTCTGCTCATGGCTCCTCTAGGAGGAAAAAAATCTGATGAAAAAAATTGATTTAAAAAATGGCAGGTGGCGATAATTTCAGGTGCGTTTTACAAAGTTGCCCATACATAGTGTCCTACTTTGGAAATGTTTCTTTTTTTCCTTCAATGAAGTAATGTAAACTCCAAAGACTGACTTGCACGAGCTCATCAGGAAGCCGTGTGCCGAGGTTGCTCGTAGCTGAGACTCACATCTGGGTCTTAGGAACCTTTCCCTCAGAGGCCCCAGACAGTACGTCCTCTATAACATGGATCAAATCCCGTTCAGCAAAGACAACTGCAGGTACTGGCTCGGAGGCTTGGAAGACTCGGCCAGAAACCCAACAAAAGTATTCCATCTATAGTATCATAACACATCAAAGTCACTGCAGAATTCACAGGAGAGAATGAAATTGCCAGGGTAGAATGTGTTTAAACACACACAACAAAACAATTTTACAAAAAGTTATCTTTTAAGAAAGAATGAAGAATAGACTGTCACCAAGATTAATCACATGGTTTTTACTCTAATTTCCTGCAGCGGACCGTAAAAGCCAATCACTGTCGTTGAACTTGTATCTCACTAATTCACAGAAGAGCCAAAGTCTCCTTGACTTTCTCCCCAGATTTTCACAGAGTACGTCTCAAGCCTCTGATGCCTGGAGTGCCTCTGAGTAGAGCCCGGCAGTTTAATTTCCTTTCTGGTCTTTGCTGATCATTGAAGCACCAGGAACTGGCTCTTTAGTTCATGATTTTTCATTCTGTTATTGCTGTGTACATTTAAAATACAATCTGACTATTTAGGGTTAGTCCACGGAAGATGAGTAAATATCATTTGTACAAATAACTGTCTTCCCAAAGTCATTGTTTTCAGGTTTTATATCATTGTTGTGTTCAATTAAACCTTCAAAATCATTTATTCACGCGTATTTCTCAATAGGTTTCCCTTGACTGCCTGCTCCATGTAAGCAGGGAAGGGGAAAGGTGGAGAGGCACAGGCTATTAAAGATGAAGGGTCCTGATAACGCCAAAGAACATTGTCCAAGATTTAAATCTTCTTCTTTTTTTATGAGGGTAGGGGTTTGGGATTTCTTTCATTTTTAACCAGCTGTGAGGGGGAGTTATCTAGGGTTCTCATATGATTAATAACCAACAAAGTTTGCTGACCCTGTACCATTCTGCTCGGATATCCTGAAACCCGGCCATATTTCAGGATGACAACAATCCCTCTTTTCTCCCCACACCTCTAGAGACTCAAGAGAAATTAGCAACTTTGTTGGAGAATTATCAGGTGTGTTTTTTTTGCCTTGGGTTTAGTTTTAGCTTCCTCTCCATTCTCTAAATGCTTCCTTTAAAAAAGTAACTAACTTCCTTTCTAAGAAAATTGGCTTCCCTGATTTCTCTTCCTTTCTGTTTCTAATGGTCCTTGAAATGAAAATATTGTGTTGAGTGTCCTTATTTGTATTTGGGCAGCCTACCAAATAACGCTTAGGAGAACAGTGGCGACTGGAACTCTCTCTGCTGAGAGAGAACGCACATTTTACATATTGGCATCCAAACATGGGAATGGGCTTAGAAAGCAAGACGTAACTGGTTAGATAATAACCTCTAGTAGGGTGTCAAACATTCTTTTAAAGCAAAACCTCAGTTTCTACCCTGCCATGACTTTGGTTTCAAATAAGTTTGACTTTATGAAAGTAATTCTGCTACTTTGAAGGCTCACCAGAAGTCACATATTTCTTACTGAGGTCTCTGGTTTACTGACCACAGGCATACCATGGTCGGACGTATTGTCATATGATATGACATCAACCCCCGTCCTGTCATAGGTGTATGACTTAGGTTTTATTTCCCAGTTTAAGGCTTCTTGGCTTAGGGATGTTGTCTCCAGTAATTGTTCTCTGAGTATAAATTTTCTTGGTGGAAATCAGTCCTGATTTCTTACTGTGGATGTTGTTTTGACCTGTATCATTTTTTTTTATATGCTGTATGGTGGGAGTCACATTTCATTATTTTTCCATGTGAATATCCCGCTATTGCAGCACCATTTGGTGATTTTTTTTTTTTGGAGGTGCATGGGCTGGGAATTGAACCTGGGTCTCCTGCATGGCAGGTGAGAATTCTACCACTGAACTGCCCATGCACCCTAGTCACCTGTATCTTAGTCATTTTGTGCTTCCAGATAAGCCAAGCAACCAACTATCTGAGTGAAAAATCTTAATTGAGTCATGAGATTGGGAATATATCTCTGTATACCGTGGATTTCAGGCATATTAGGACACAGATCAAATTCTTGCCTCTGGGTTATTACTAGTTTGATGATTTCCTTATTTATAGTGGCCCAACTATATGGAATCATGTGTTTGAAATGTGGCTGGAATCAACAGAATGAACATATGCCACTCCAATAATACCTCTGCAAGCTTCCAACTTAATATGTGTGCTAATGAATAGATTATAGTATGGAATTGAAGGGCAGTGGATGGGAAGCCAGAAAAATTGAGATCTGCCAGAACATACCTCTCTTAACCCATCTGGACTTGAGTTGCCCACCTGTAAAATGAGGAGGCTGGACTATCATGTTTGAGGTCTTTTCCAGCTTGGAAAAGCTGAAGATTTTGCCCTCAAATAGAGCACAGGTGCCCCTTCTTGACTTTGGAAGATGCTGTGGTCCATTTCAAAGAACCTTCTTCTGGTTTCCATGTCTATTCTTATCTTTGGTTTCAGAAAATAGCCTTATTCAATCGTGTGGCAGAAAACACATTTGAGTGAAATGTACCAGATCTTGCCATGAAACGGGGAATAAGTGATTAATTTGGTGGAATACATTAACTCATTTGGATTTTTTTGTTCTTCATTTTTTTATTCAGTAATGAGCTCCTAAGATCTCTAGGAGCTTCACTCAGATACCAACAGAGTCTGTCCACGCTGTGGTTCCAGGGAGGAGAGTGGTTTTCCCTCTGTGAGCAAGTTCGTCTTTGCAGCCCACAGAGAGAGGATGACCTGGGGATTCATTTGTCTGTCGAGTGCACACATCTGGAAAATTCTCTCTGGTGGAACAACATTCTGTACTCAATTTTTCATCTACATCAATGTAGAGTGAGGAGTGGCCATTTAGCAAGACATAACTGTGCAATAATGTAATAAAACTGGCCAGCAGCCCTTGTTTATTATGGGACTATATGCTCATTACTCTTTGTGAAGGGTAAATTCTGTTGAGTTCATACACAGTTGATTTCTATTTACGGAGGCAGAATGTTCTTGTTTTCTCTAAATGCCAAACTTAGACTTACAAAACTTCCATTTTCTTTTAGATTGTGGTGTTTGTGTGTGTATAGAAGAGAATGGCTGGAAATTAGATGGGAGGGAAGAGAAATAAAACTGGAAATGGGGAAGAAGGAAAAACACATTTCAGAAATTCTAAACAAACAAAAACAAAAAATGGGGGAGTGTCATAGGTCTTGATAGAAAAAAAACAGCACCATGAGTTTCTTTGCTCTATGTACCTTATCCAGGAGAGAAGGGACTAGAAAGGCTGGCTTTTTCTAACAGGAGGAGTTTTGAATCAGAAACGTCTTAAACTAAAATTGCTGTAATTTCTCCTGCAAAACAGTGCTTTTCTTATACAATTGGAATAAAAAATTAAGTATCCACCTGGGTATTTCCTGGATAGTTGTAAGCAAATAACACTAATTAAAATCACCCATAGCCTCTAATTAAAAGCAAGGAAGTAACTATGATACATTCATTCCTGGCTCTTCGGAAGATTTGGACAGAAATGGCACATGATTCCTTACTGGAAGCTTTTTGCTTCTCCAAGGCCAAAGTTCCTCTTCTGCGTATCACATTTTTCTGGAAGGCGGGGGATGAATGGGCCCAGAGGTTGGTACCCACAGATCCAGCCCCTAAAAAGACAATCAGGACAAACAGTGTAGGAAATAGGAGAGGCAATATTTTAGTGCTAACTGTACCTGAAAAATGTCATTTAAATGGAATGGAAGCTCATGCATTGTAACCGAGAAGTTAGGATTAGGGGATGACTATGATTATTGGATCGTTATACCGATGTCCTTGTTTACTTTCTGGTATGTTGGGTGGACAGAGGACAGTACCTGATACCTCTGAACTGTAATCCAGCTGCCTTGATCTCTGGTAATGATGGCACAGCCTTTATCTTGTGCCCTTGTGATTGTAAAAACCTTGTGACTAGCCCTCATTTGTACCCATTTTCTCTGATTTTTCAACTTTAGAATCTTTTGATCACTAAAGACAGCCCCTAATGTTTATTACTGAAGGGCCTTGAGTCAGCCGAGAACTAACCCACCCCAATTCCAAAGTTCTCTTGACAAAGGAAGCTCAATCTAACCAAAATGGGTCTGTCTGATATGCATAGTAGCTTAGACTTTAAATGACCCATATGTCGTTATTATACTAAAAATCAGGCCCATCATCATACGAAGGCTGCCATTTTCTTACACACATTCTGTGACTAAGCATGTAATCAATCTGCATATGCTTAATAATTAGATCATCCTAATTACATCATCTAGAGCTATTATGCTCATTATCCTAAAACCAGCCCAGCTTTTGAGACTATAAAACAATCAGAGTAACTGCAATTTGGAGAGACAGATTTTTAGGCCCATAGGCCATCTGATCTCCTGCTTCACACCTAGGAATAAACTCTCTCTTTGAAACTTAAGTGTCTCAGAAACGAGTCATTTGAGCGCATTGAGCAGAGAACCCACCACTTTTTGTTCCGTATCAACCTGACAATTTGAGAAACACTTTCAATTGAAGCAAGTGAAAAAAATTGAGACACTTTATTTGATCTTTGGAGATTTTTAAGCATTTGCTTCTCCATGTCCATTGGCCAGATCCTTCTTTTAGATCTGGTTGTGATTGTGGAAAGCCATGGGATCCAGGCATGGGACAAAAGGTGAACTGAAAGAAGGAGAAGGGCATGCAAGGGGGAAGGCAGGGGTCAGGGAAGTTTACAGTGCCAAATGAATAATTTAAAAGATGGCCACACTCTTCCCCCCAATCAGTTTGAATGAAAGGCTGAAATACTGCTTTCTTAAAAACAGTTCATTTCTAATTTACCATGGCAAGATAATATAGCAAAAATCAGGCAACCCAACTTAAGCATTTCTAGGGTAGTCTTTGGCGGAAATGTGAACCTGCAATGATTCAGCTGGCGTTTTCTTTCATTCAAGGTTCAGACATCCTGGGTATTTCTGCAAGTTTGAAAGCTTCCTGGTTTCTTCTTGTAGTCAGGCGTTCAGAGGTAAATGTTGGTTCTAACAGCTTTGGTACAAACATTGAATATAGAAATGAATATAAAAATCTTGTCTTTAGGCTAATTTGGTATGGATTTATAAGGCCTGAGGAAACTGGAAATTAGAAAATTTCTTGAAATAATACAAATGAGTGTAAGACCTCGGTAGAATAGCAGATTCAGAAAAAAAGTTTACCTATCATATTCCCATGTTTTTAAGAGGCATCAAATAAGGCCACCAATATGGAAACCGAGGTTCCTCTTTTGATTTTCCTGCGATTGATTTCCAAGCAGCGTCATGTTCACAGGAGAGGAGATGTAAAATGCAAGATGGCCTTTAACTTTGATTCCAACAGGGTCAGCAGCCCTGTCTGAAACCCAGGCTCAGCATTCTCATAAAGTGTGCAATGCGGTGCTTCTGGCTGGGATGGAGGACATGGCAGTTGGTTGAGTAGGAGGCTGTGCTTGGGAAGACTCACGGCGTGGAGGAGCAAGCCTCTGCGTGCAGTGAATTCCTTTCTGCTCAGGTCCCCCTTTATGGCTTGAGCTTGGACGCAGAGACGCGCTGCCATTCTCACCCCTCGATGGGGCAGAGTTGGGTCTCCAGAAACCTCAGATAACTGAACAGCAGCTGTGGCACTCAGAGCAGCGTTTCTTCTTTTTCTTAGGGTGGAAAATGGTGAGGATCGCTTCATCGAAAACCGCTTTGAGACCTTTCTGAGTCAGGGCCGAGCATTCCAAGTAGCATTGTGCTCCAATCTTAAACATAAAAAAGAAAGGCATGAGATTCCACTGCAGTGTACGGAGAGAAAGGTACACTGCCATCCGCCCTTTGCCCAGCCACATATGAGTCCAAGGGACTCACGATTTGGGTTTTATTTTATCTTTTGCATTGCAATTTAAACCTGTTCTCCTAATTTTTCATATATTTTATATTCTTTTATTAGCAATAAATGAGTGTAAGCAACAGATTCCAAAAATGATCCATAACCATTTATTCCTAATATAAGAATATAAAAAAAATGCAAAAATATAAAAAATTAAAAGAGCAGATTCAAAACTAGTGACATGATATTTTGTGAACAATGGGGCTACATGAGGCTGTTTTTGATGTTCTCTCATTTGCACGCAGAATGTGCAAATCAAGTGCAAGAAAAGTGTATTTCCTCCCTTGTGTGGAAAGGTAAGGTATCACCTTGGTTGACAAGGCATCGAGAAGGAGCAGATGATATGGTTTTCTAGGTTCTACTTGATTAAAATGTGTTTCTGTTAAGGTATTTCTCAGCAATGTAATAGCTGGTTGTTACTATTATTGAGTTGCAACAGAGTTTAAAAGGCATATTTTAAAACACTTCAAAAAAAACAAAATGCTAAAAATAAAAATAATAAAAAGCTTTCCCGATAGAGGTATGTTATTTGTCAGTATATAGTCTAAGTGTATTTAAATGATAAAATATCACATAGTTGCTTAGGGCCTTATTTCAAGGCCTTTAATGATTGCACACCATGATGTATTTAAAACTACAAAATTCTGTGAGTAATATGGAAATTTAGGCCAGAACTATAGAGCCTCATTTAAAAATCACAGGCCAGAACACACTATACTTGGTAGTTTCATGTGAAAGAGACCTGGGGATTTTAATTGCTCACAAGCCCAGTATGAGCCAATGATAAAATGCATGCCTTCGAACATTTAGAACACCTGGAGAAATGTTTCTATTTTATGCTTCCCATTATAAGAATAACTTTGAAAAGCTGAAGTAGATCCGGAAGAGGGTGGCTGGATGGTAAATTCCTGGAAACTGGGACAGTGAAATGGTTATAGCCTGGCAGCACACCCGTAAGCCTACAGGGGCCAGTGGCTCATGTCATGAGTGAAGCAGGGCTAGTGTAAGACAATAGAGAGGGGTGGGGATTGTGGCAGACTGTGAAGTCCATACCCCTTCCAGAGTGAATATTTTTGCTCTGCTTTAGGCAATTATTGCCATGTGGAAATGTTGGTTCATTGTTGTCCATCTTTTTATTTTTTCAGGAGGAACAGGAAATGTGGATTCTTATTTAGTATTTACCAAGTTCTAAAACACTTTGTGGGCCAAACAAGATACTCCTGTGAGATTACTTGGCAATAACCAGCCAGTTTGTGATGTCCAGAATAAAATAAGCTTGTGGGTTAACTCAGAATAGAGTGGAAACAGATACAGAAGGTAAGGCGAATTGTTTACAGGCGCCCAGCTAGAGAAGGGAAGAACTGGACCCAGATGTGTTTGTGTCCTTTCCCTTGTTCCATGATAGCAGCTGTGAGCCTTATCACAACACTCCAGGAAGCTGCTCAGGCTGTCAATTAGTGACGTTGCCCACTCATTTGGAAACCAGTAGAAATGGAAACAAAACATAAAGCTCTGTTCCCTCTTGTGTCCAGAAAATATTTCCTAACTTTTCCAATGGACATTATTATTACTGTTAATGTTTGCTGTTGAGAATATAGTTACCATATGAACCAAAGAAACTACCAAAAGGAAAGGTGTTTGATGTTGGAAATATGTTTAATGGCTTTCATTTCGACCATGGTTCAGCATCTAGATTAGGAAAAAAAATTTTTTTTAATAATTAAAAAACAGTTGGGGGCGGGCCATGGTGGCTCAGTGGCAGAGTTCTCACCTGCCATGCCGGAGACCTGGGTTCATTCCCCGGTGCCTGCCCATGCAAACAAACAAACAAAAAAACCTCAAAAAACATTTGGATGCATGAGAAGCATAAGAGGCAGAGACAGTTTCCCTAGTAATGTCATGAAATGTCACATGTCACTTTTTGCATTTTGGGTTGGTGTCCAACCCGAAATGATAAGAGCACATGAGAAAAGCACAATAATCTAATACATTGCCAACAGAACGACTGCTTAAAATGTCAGTGACTCTTGCAGTTGTCCTGAAAAAGATATCCAGAAAGGGCTACGAGGCTGTCCTACAGGGAATACCTCCCCACGAAGGATCGCAGGCCTCAGATTGTTTGATTCTGGAAATTCCAGGAGAACAGAGCTGAGCTCGGCTTACGTGGGGTTCTGTGCCATCTGGACCTGCGTGGGGGCAGGCACGCCCTCCCTCTCTGCCCAGTGTGTCAGAGTTTGCCTTTAGATGGTACAGGAGGGGCCCGAACTTGCCTTTCTCAATTCAGACACTTCTGAAGATAACGAAGTGGTAGATAAAGGCATCATTGTAGCTGTGTTTGTACGGCATTATCACGTACTGATGAGCTCCAGGAAAAGCAGCAAATAGATTCTGGGTGTGATTTGGGAAAGACTTGTGAGAAATAGAACTCGCTGAAGAGGTGGGTATACTGTTAACCCCTTTTTAGTGTTCTGAAAGTGAGAGAATAATTCAGCTTGTATCAGGGAAAAGGCACAGCTGTGATATAGAGTTTGCTAATAGAGGATTTGTGCCTTCAAATACGGGAAATGGAAAACTTTCTCAAGAAAATACGGCTTTTCTTACAGCAGCATCTTCATCTGTCTCTTGAAGCAAATATTTAGGATCAATATATGCAAACCCAGTTTTGAGGATCCTTGTTAATACAGATTTTTTCAATCTTGAACATGGTTTACCAAATTACTTGTTTTCAAGAAAAAAACAGAGATTGAGGAATGTAAACTGAGAGAACACTTTTTTGATAATTTTATAATAGCTAAAATTTTATTGTTTCAAAAGCTGGGAGATTTATCAACGGTGTATAAAAGACATCAGATTCCAAAAAGGAGAAATTAAAAAGAGTAAAAAACCACAGCAACCCATGATGATTAATGAAGTGGGACTCGTACTTCTTCGGGGTTCTTTTATGGCAGTGAGACATGGTTTCAGAATAAGGTGAAGTCTCACCAGAAGGAATAAAGGCAAAGAGGCTTTTCTAGCTGTACACGTGTCTGAGAGGGCATCTGGGTTTCACAACCACATTTTATTAAGCTAGACCTTATGCCATGTTAGTCCATTTCTTTCCAAGAACCTTATGAGGTAAATCTGCAGTCACTCCCATTTTACAGCTCAGAAAACAGATGCCCAGAGAGGTTAAGTAATGCCTCTAAGGCCATACTCCTGAGAAGATGGCAGAGACTTGAACTTGCCTATGTCTGAGCCAGGCTTTTATCCACTCTGCTGGGCTGTCTCTGGCAAATGCAAAGAAATTGTGGCTAAAAGAGCAAAAATGAATAAGCAAATGGGAAAAGTTGTTATGGATGCAGTGAAGGCAATGACCAAAGAAGGGAAGGAAAAGTAAGACATTCCTTGTATCTGGAGAGAAGAGATGTCATTGAAATAAATAGAGTAAGGTGATACCTAAAGAAACTGCAAGCACAGAGTAGGTCTTTATTTTTTATTTAAGAATTAGGAAAGGTACACAGAGATGGCAACTAGAGAGCCAAGAAAAGGAAAAAAGAACTGCATGACTTGTGAGAAAAATTCCGTCTTCGTAATTTGGCAGAATGATGAGACTGCTGAAAGAGGAAAAGCGTTTCTAGGCTGGATGGCTTTTAGTGATGTTTTGAACACTGTAAAGCAGACAGCACCAACTCAAGGGTAGATAATGCAAGGACATTTATTGAACGGAGCGGTGCGGATTGTGGCAAACTGTGGGCAGCATGTGCTGTCTAAAAGACAGTTTAAAACTTGTAGTTGATGAGGAAATGCTGGCCCCGTGTTGCCAGATCTCTGATTTTTATTTTCTTAGAAGCCAGAAATGCAGCTATTTATATAATTTCCAAATTGTGAAATACTGGCCACTAATCAAAACATTTGTGGGTGAAATTTGGCCCATCACTTGCCAATTTGCTCCCAATGCTTTAAAAGATACCTTCGCATGTACTGGTCTCCTTACCTGGAATTTTTGTCTCCAGTCCCCAACCGTGCCCACCCGCCAAACTTGCCCTTATCCTTTAAAATCTGGCTCCGATGTCATTTACTCCAAGAATTTCCTCTGTCATTCAGGGAAGAATTTCCTCCCTCCTTCCCCGAATGGGTAAGTCACTCCCTTCTTTCTGCTACCTTAGTACTTTGCACTCATGCATTTATTCAGCTGGCATGTTCCTGTTTTCTTGTCTCCCTCTTCTCTGGGTCTGTGAACCTATTTTGAACAAACTTTCTCTCCCTCACTCTGTAACCCAGAACCCAGCAGTGACAGGAGTGATTTTTGGTGGTCATCGGAGAAAGGGAAAATGGCCAGCACTCCAAACAAAGAGGGTACCCATGACTTTTACCCTCAGGAGTTGGGTATTGAAGATTCCAGTTGATGACTGTCACTGAACATTGATTAGCAGGATTTTTGCAGCAATTTTGCTGTTTTAAATCCCACCTGAGCAAGTTAAAAACCCAGCAGGAAACGGGCGCTTAGCCAAAGGGTGACAACAACAGAGGGCCAAACCGAACAATGCCCCATGTGAAGAAGATGGCAGAGGAGGGCAAAAGAGGTCAAAGACCCCCACAAAAGGAAAGATGGTTAGGTGTCATACCAAGAAATACCTTAAGAAGTCTGAACTTAGGAATCCAAATAGCTTATCAAATAGAATTGAGAAAGAGAATGCGCAAAGACTTCTAATCTGAACGATAAAATGTAACGTGGTACTTGACATGTTAGGTGTTTAGGCATTCGATTATTATCCAATACCTCCAGAAGCAATATGGACATATTCAAATGTGTAAAAAAATGGGAAAAATAGATGGGAGATTAAACAAACACTAGTGAAAAGAAAAGGGAGGCAAAAAACAAGAGACGAAATGAATATTTGTGATAAACTGTTACAAAATACTTGTGTACATGTGGTTGACTTCGGAGTGTCAATAACTAAATTATGAAATAAAAATGTTGCTTGCAAATAAAATAATGCCCTTGGAGAACGAAAGGAGCTGATAGATGAAAACTGCTCTGGAAATTGAAGAGTACTGAACAAAAGGAATCGGATATGAAACCTTTGAACTTGGAAGACATTTAAGTTATGGGGAGAATATGCACATTAAAACAGGGGTCTTCAGTGTATAAAAAGAGATACCCTAAACATCAAGGCTTCTTTTCAGATCCTATAAAGGAGGCTGGGGAATGTGGTGGTGAAAGCATGGTTTCATATCTAGCTCTGCCGCTTTCCAACTGTGTGACTTTAACCTCTCTGAGCCTCAGTTTCCTGTAGGAAAGTGGTGATAATGTACATACCTCATGGGGTCGCTGGAAGGACTAATTAAGACAAGGCATGTAAATAGCTTGGCCCCATGCCCAGCACATGGTAAACATAAATGCTAGCTGGTATAATAAACTACTTAACGGAAAAGTCAAAGAGTAGAGAAACTTAAAGCATCTCTATAATTACATGAATTGTGATGAAACAAGTTAAAATGTTACTTGGTTTTCTTTTAAATTGGATTTTGTGAGCTAAACATGATTCTCGCTGTATCTGAGAGCAGTTGCTAGGAGAAACTGGCAAAAGGCAATAAAGTAGTGAACTCAGCCATTGTTCCTAAAATAAGTATGAAACCAGACGGGAGGCTTTGGAAAGACTTCTTTTCAGAGGGTGAAAAACGCTTCCCAGACGCAGAAATGACGCTGTGGAAGCCGCCAGGATGACTGCAGGAGGTAGGCCCCAAAGCAATGGACCCAGAAACCAAGCTCCTGCTGACAGCCAGTGCTGACCTAACGGGACCTCCTGGCTGTGAGAAATGTCCAGAGGGGAATCACATAAAAACATTTACGGAGGTATGTATTTATGTACCTTCATGAGAAGATGTGTGAGGCTGAATGCTCAAGTTGAAGGTGGAAAAACCTATAGACATGTGCCCATTCTACGGGAGAAAAAATATGTAGTCGGGGAGGAGACAGTTTAACCAACATCATCAGACGCACAGGCTCTGAAGTCCGTAGACCTGGTTTTGATTTTGTTATTTTCAGCTGCATGGATCAGACACATTAATCTCCTTAAGACACTGCTCCTCACCCATAAAATGAGACACATGCTCTCTGCTTAGAAGGGTAAACACGAGGATCAGATGAGATAGAATTTGTCAAGTGCTTAGTATCCTAAGAACTCAACGAATGGCTGGTGCTAGTATTATTGACCTCACTATTAACACCAGTACTGTAAATATTTATGCCAGCAATCGTATGTAGGAGTAAGTAGGAAAAATTCAGTGTCTCAAGAATTTGTGAATTCTTTGCGTATATTATGCCCATACAAACAATTGTATTTAATTCGTGTTTATTTGGAGTGTATCATACTTGAGCTTTGATGCCTATAAGCAAGCTTTAATAAACTAAATGCATACATTTTTGCTAGTGAAGAATTTGTAGTTAATCTTATTCTTGACCAGCTTAAAGAAGGCAACTCCCAGCTGGAACTCTGCCTGGGGCGTGCATCTTGCAGGGTTAGTTACTTAGAAGGTAAAATAGAAATTTCTAAAACCGCTGATGCTGGGTGGATGGATTTGTGATGAAATCAGTGAGGGAGTGGATCCAAGTCAAGGGACTGCGATTTCCAAGTCTCCTCTTGCTTAGAGCGCTTCCATCCCATCTGCCCATCTGAGTGCTGCATTGTACACACCTTGGTGCTAATGGGGAGACAAATATTGGGTGCCCGGCAAACACTTTATGGACTGCTTCCCCGGCAGAATCACTCTTCACGTGATGCTCTCAAGGATAAAGAAAGGACGTGTGAAAATAGTTCCAGCCATGGGCAAGTTGCTATTATCTGCCTGAGAACCGCTTGGATCCACCAGCTAGTTAATTCTGGTCTGTTTGGGACCCAGCCCTGCCTCTCTAAGTGGCGATTCATTATCTGCTGAGAAATACTGAACAAATATAGCCCTGCCAGATGCTAATCTAAGTTTCTCCCAAGAAAATCACAAAATGCCTCATATGGGGTCATTTAAATGAGTTATGCTGATAATAAGCAGTGAGATTTACAAACATACATCTAAATGACTCCCTTTATTCATACTAAATATGCAAGTGGATGTCCTAGAGGTTGCTAAATCAAATAAGTGCTTCAGCTGTTTAAATTCACCAGGTTTCTTTCGTAATGAAAAACAATGCTGGCGTACAAAAATGCTCACCAAATGGCCCCTTCTAGCTTGACTGCAGCAGAGGGCAGAATATAAAACAGAGAGGTTTCAAAACACGCTGCACTTTAAAGCAAACTCGTACATAGCTCACCCATCCCAAACCATTTGCCTGTCACATTATACCGAACTCTTTGGGCATGCATTTAAAATTAAATACAAAGTTAACCGTACCGCTTTTGCAAGCTTCACGCCATGCTCGTAAGTGAGAGGTTTCTCTTTCATATAGAGCAAACGGGCCAAGGTTTTGGGGTCATCGCGAAGATCAATCTGGTAAAAAAAAAAACCACCACACACACGTGATAAGCTCATTTAGTTTTTCAGGCCTTACTGAATATTTTAAACTGTGACATAATCGACTTTTCCCCTTTCACATTAAACTTATTTAAGGAAGCACACCTACAAGCATGAATTATGTTTTAAAAAGTAAAGCGGCTTCTTTTTAAATCAAATACACCAAGATTTCCTTAGACTTTCCCCTTCAAAGCAGTTACTTGGGGAGGCTGAGAACATAAGTTTCTGTTGTTGTCTCAGATATTTTTGAAATTTCCTATTTATTTCTTATTACCTTATAGTGATTCCTCATTGATCCCAAATCACATTACCAAACTGGACATCGTTTAATAGTTTATTTCCTGGCTCTGAATGCATCTTTTTTTTTTCTTTTCTTTTCCAAACCAAATCTCTTCTCTCAAAAGGATAAAGATTTGCCACCCTTGAAGAACATATTTCACCAATGTGTGGCAGGCTCTAAAGGCAAGTCCTCAGGAGGAGTTTCCAAAGGGCTTGCTCGAGGAATAAATGTTAATCTTTTTACAGAGAGACTTAATTTGAAGATAACACATATGTTTGGATTAGTTGATAGTTTAATTACATATTTTGATTGCTTTAAAATCTCACGGTGGATGAAACCCATGCATTCATGAATGGATGTGAATGTGGGCACAGAAGGGCAAGTATCATAAAGAAAACCCAATATATTTGTATGTTAATGTCCAATTTATAAGCACATTATAGATGTGTGTGTTTGTGTTTATATATATATAAATAGCCCAACTCTAATTTTTTATAGACTTAATTGTTCAATTTAGAGCCCATCTACTATTAAAAAAAAAGGCTAAAATCACGCAGAGATGTTTGAACGTCCCAACACCCATTTCAGCGAGTAGAGCTAGTCCATCAATGTGATCAAACATCGTACCTGAAATTTAAGGTAAAAGATTTCATTTAAATCAGCAAACAATTATCATTTAGAACAGAAAACTTAATGGAACTGATTAATAGATGTACAAATTCTACCTTGTCTCTATTTAAGTAAACACACGTACTGTGTGTCAGGACATATTTAAAAAAATTTTTTTTATTTTCACATGGGCAGGCACTGGGAATCGAACCCGGGTCCTCTGGCATCGCAAGCGAGCATTCTTGCCTGCTGAGCCACCATGGCCTGCCCTGAACATATTTTTTATTTCCTTTATGTTTATTCGAAATTTCTCTGTGTCAAGCCAGAATACAAGCTGAGAAATACTGGAAGAAGGATCAGATGAAAAAGATGACAAGATAACAATGAGGCCCTGTGGTATTATTACATTCTATGCCTTTGGAATAGCCATTTGGATTTTAAAGAAGAAAAGGACAAAATCTACTAAACCTTGAAATGGTTGGAACGATATTTAATATTTGTGCCATTGGTTTAGTGTTGGAAATGAAAACTATAGAACTTTATTAGCTTTCAAAACACTTTCACGACTTTTGCAATCCCAGGTTTGTTACCTACTATGCTGTTGTAACTTCTTTTCTAAGATCTGGAAGACAGAGGCGGTTAAAGGGAACAGAGAGCAGTGGATTTCTGTCTTCCTTGTCCAGGAGTG
>PVIY010046656.1:0-12482 GCA_004026745.1 Myrmecophaga tridactyla | reverse complement strand
GCACCACTTCAGCCGCCCATTCCATGGTTTCTGCCACAGCACTCTAGCAGTCCCCACTGCATACACATTTCTCCCCTTCTGCTCTGGAAGCAGCAGGCCTTACTGTCAATAACTGCTACTTTTTAGTGGCTGCAGATAAACCCACACACAATTTAAGATCCAGTAAAGGAATGAGGTCAATTCCTTTCTCCTGGTCTTAGTTTCCTTAACTGTAGAATACAAGGTTTAAGCAGACTGGGGTTAGGTTCCAAGGTCGGGACCATTGAATTCCCAGGGAGCCCCTGGTGACACAGATGATCGGTTGTAAAACAATCAAATTTTGCCCATGATAAGGCTAAATAGGAACATTTACTCAAAGTCCGCATACCAGGCTCATGTTTCTGCCAGGTACTTGATGAAGTAGGTGTTACTATTTTACCGTTTTCAGGTGAAGAAAGAGTCCTGAGAGAGGGATGATGATTTTCTTAAGGAAAAGTTGTGATTTTATGAGGCTGAATAAAACACAAAACCAATTTTCTTGCTTTTAAATAGAATTATATCAATTTAATAATATAATCAAGATTATCCAGTTAATGGAATGAAAGGAAAAAGGAGAAACAAATGTCCTTTGTTTGATATTTTTGAAAGCATGGGTCTGTAGTGAGAGGTAAGTAATTAAAGTTGGGAACTGTGCTGGTTTGAAAGGATGTATATACCCTAGAAAAGCCATATTTTGATCCTAATAAATCTTGTGGCAGCAACGGTTTCTTCTAGTCCCTATTCAGCACTATAGGTTGGAAACTTGATGAGGTTATATCTACAGAGATGTGACTCAATCAATTGTGGGTATTAAACTTGATTAGATGGAGATGTGTCTCCACCCATTCTAAGTGGGTCTTGATTAGTTTACTGGGACCTATAAAAGAGGAGATATTTTTGGAGAGAATGACTTTTGAGAATGAGAAGAGAGCCACAGAACCACAATAGAAGGACACGAGAACCACAGAGTCCACCAGCCAGTGACCTCTGGAGATGAAGAAGGAAAGTGCCTCCTGGGGAGCTTCATGAAACAGGAAGCCAGGAGAGAAAGCTAGCAGATGACGCTGTGTTCGCCATGTGCCCTTCCAGCTGAGAGGGAAATGCTGAACATCACTGGCCTTCTTGAACCATGGTTTCTTTCCTTGGATGCCTTAGATTGGACACTTCTATAGACTTGTTCTAATTTGGACAACTTCACAGCCTTAGAACTGTAAACTAGCAACTTATTAAATTCTCCTCCCTAAAAGCCATTCCATTTCTGGCATATTGCATTCCAGCAGCTAGCAATCTAGAGCGGGGACATATAGGATAGATGTTTTCTAAAGCAGGGACCTTCCAGCTCAAAAAAAATACCAGGATTCTGATTACCAGTAAACCATGATGGTGGCCTAAGGTGTTATAGGGTACTATTTTCCCACAGAATCTTTGAACAAATGACAGAAACTGGCAGAGCCCTCTTCCTCAAGACTCCAGAAAGCAGTTTAAGGGTTGCAATAATGATTTCAGTGCTGAATCAAGAAAACATAGTTTTACAAATGGTAGAAAAAGCTCATCTAACTCTTCCCTGGCGCAGTGTGAGCAGAGGAACCCCATGTGCACACTGGGGCACCTGCATGCCACTGCCGATCACCAGGTGACAGCCCAGAAGACAGAGCCTGAAATGCATCTCTGCCTTGCTGCCCCAGAACTCACCCTGCAGGCAGAAGCGGCTTAGTCCACAAGAAACAATCAAGTCAAAGCAGCGTGGGGCAAAGGATTACCAACATTCGAGTTCCTGTACAGGGAAACACCAAGGCCGTAAACGAGCATCAGGTGCAGAGAAGGCTGAGAGCCAGCTGTACTGCACTTCTGCTTCAGTCTGATTCTCTTCAAAGGAAGCTAAACTCTAAAGCAGAGCACCAATCAAGGCAGAGTAAATTTGCAAAGCTTATGAAGGTGTTTCTTATGTTTTATTAGTTCCTGGCACTCAAGAGAATCTCTGTCATATCACTAGTTTGGTACAAACTTAAGGGACAGACAGCTCTGAAGTTAGATTCCAGAGTTGACATGTTAAAATATTAAAATGTATAGGGTGCAGCCAAAGACTATAAGATAATTAAGGAAACAGGAAATGATGGCCCATCCAAAGGGACAAGATTAAAATTCAGAAACCTCAATGCAGAAAATGAGACTTGAGACACACTAGAAATCGGCTTTTAAAAAGTGATCCTCAGTGTGAACAGGACATGGAAAAAAAAACACAGAGAAGGAACTAAACGACATCAGGACAATGATGAATGAACAATAAGAGAATTTCAAGAAAGAGATAGAAATGTTTGAAAGGTTCCAAAAATAAATACCGGAGTTGAAGATCACAATAACTGAAATAAAAAAGTTCCTAGAGGGTTTCAACAGCAGATTGGAGCTGGAAGAAGAAAGAATCAGTGAACTAAAAGACATGATTAAAGGTGAAAAACAGAAAGAAAAGAGATGAAAAAAGTGAACAGAGCCCAAGAGACATGTGGGACACCATGTGGGAACTGCAGAAGGACAAGAAAGAGACAAAGGGGAAGATAAAATATTCAGGAATCCCAGTGAACCTCAAACGGGTGAACTCACGCGAACACACGCAGTTGCACTGCTGAATGCCGACACTAAGAAGAGAGCTCTGAAAGCTGCAAGAGAAAAGCAACTGTTATATACAAGGGAGTCCCAATGAGATTAATGTCAGTATCTCACCAAGAACCATGGGAGCAAGAAGACAGTGGGATGAAGTATTTGAAGTGCTGAAAGAAAATAATAGCAAAAATTTTATATCCAGTCAGACTGTCTTTCAAACATGAGGGAAATATTAAATATTCCCAGATAGATAAAAGTTAAAGGATAAATCACCACTACATACCTGCCCTACAAGCAATTTCAATCTTGCCCCCTTGGATGGGCCATCATTTCCTGTTTCTTCGATTGTCTTGTAATCTTTGATTGTGCAGTATATATTTTAATATTTTTACTTGTCAACTGTGGTATCTAGACCCTGAAGGGAGGTCTTCAGACTAAAATTAAAAGGACAGTAGATAGTGGATTGAAGTGATATGAAGAAATAAAGATCTCTGGTAAGTGAAAGTAAATGAGTAATTGTAAATGCCAGTAACTATCATATTGTACCTTCTGGTATATAACACCACTTTTTACTCTTACAGTTTCTAAACTGCAATGCATAAAAAGTAATGATAAATCTATGTTTTTGGACATGTAATATATAGAGATATAATTTATAATAAATACAATGAAAAGATGAAGGACGGAAGGGTATAGGAACAGTGCTCGTTATAGATTTAGGAAGTTAAAAGTAACCATAGAGAAAAGATCTGAAAAAATACATACAAAAGGAAATAAGAAAAAAACTCAAAATAGTAGTACATCACAAAAATCTAATAAATATGAAAGCAGACATGAATGGAAGAACTGAAGGATAACTTTTTTTTGTTATCCTTATCCTTTCTTGTTATAAGACTTACAAACACCAAATGAGAAATGCCAGGAGAAAGTCTGCATTAGCAGTAGTTAATATAAATGTAAACAGGTTTAACTCTCCAGTCAAAAGTCAGAGATTGGCAGAATGGATGAAAAATCGTGACCCTACTATATGCTGTTTATAAGAGACTCACTTTAAATTCAAAGACACAAGTAGGTTGACAGTGAAATAATGGGGGAAAATATATACATGTAAATGGTAAGCAAAAAGAGAGCTGAGTAGTATCAGATAGTCTTTAAGTAAAAAACTGTTATGAAGAACAAAGAAGGGAACTATGAAGTGACGAAGAGGTCAATTCAAGTAGAAGACAAAGCAATTATAAATAAATATGCATCTAATAATAGACTCCCCCGAAATAAACAGCAAACACTGACAGATTTGAAGGGAGAAATAAATGGTTCTACATTAACAGAAGATGTCAATACACCACTTTGAGTAATGAATAGAGCATCTAGACAGAAGATCAATAAGGAAATAGAAAACTAGGAATAGAGGGGAGCCTCCTCAACATGATAAAGGGCATATATGAAAAGCCCCAGGTAACATCAGCCAATGTCCAAAAGCTCTCCCTCTAAGATCAGAACTAGAAGACAAGATGCCACCATCACCGCTGATATTCAACATGGTACTGGGAATTCTAGCTAGACCAGTTATGCAAGAAAGAAAAAGCATCCAAACTGAAGTGGAAGAAATAAACTTTCCGTATTTGCAGATGACATGATCCTATACACAGAAAATCCTGAAGAAACCACTATAAAGCTATTGGAAGTAATAAATAAATTCAGCAAAGTGGCAGCGTACAAGATCAATACAAAAAATCAGTAGCACTTCTACATGATAGTAATGAACAATCTGAAGAGGAAATCAAGAAAAAAATTCAATTTACAATAGCACTGAAAAGTATAAAGTATCTAGGAATAAATTTAATTAAGGATGTAAAGAACTTACACCTGGAAAACACAAAACATTGCTAAAAGAAATCAAAGTCTTGAGTAAATGGAAGCACATTCTGTGTTCATGGGAACGGGCGAAAATATCAGTTCTACCCTAAGTGATTTACAGATTCAACACAATCTCAATCAAAATTCCAAGGGCCTTCTTTGCAGAAATGGAAAAGCCAATATCAAATTTATATGGAAGGGTAAGGGGCCCCACATATCTAAAACCATCTTGTAAAAGAAGAATAAAATTGGAGTATTCACACGTCCCAATCTTAAAACATATTACAAAGCTACAAGTATCAAAACAGAATGGTACTGACTACAGACCAATGGAATAAAGTTAAGAGTTCAAAAATAACCCTCACGTGTATGACCAATCAATTTTTCGCAAGTCCATTCAGTGGGGAAAGAACAGTCTCTTCAACAGATGGTGCCAGGAAAACTGGGTATCTATATGCAAAAGAATGAATTGGGGACTCCTACCTCACACCATATACAAAAATTATCTCAAAATGGATAAAGGTCTAAACATAAAAACCAAAACCATAAAATCCCTAGAAGAAAACTGTTCTAGTTTGCTAGCTGCTGGAATGCAATATACCAGAAATGGAATGGCTTTTAAAAAGGGGGAATTTAATCAGATGCTCATTTACAGTTCTAAGGCTGAGAAAATGTCCCAATCAAAACAAATCTATAGAAATGTCCAATTTAATGCATCCGGGGAAAGATACCTTGGTTCAAGAAGGCTGATGAAGTTCAGGGTTTCTCTCTCATCTGGAAAGGCACATGGCAAACACAATCACAGTTTCTCTCTTGGCTGGAAGGGCACATGGCAAGCAATGCATCATCTGCTACTTTCTCTCCTGGCTTCCTGTGTCATGAAGCTCCCCGGGAGGCATTTTCCTTCTTCATTTCCAAAGGTTGCTGGCTTGTTCTGCTTCACAGTGCTGCAGTATTCTCTGCTCTCTCTGAATCTCTCATTCTCCAAAATATTTCCTCTTTTATAGGACTCCAATAAACCAATCAAGACCCACCCAAATGGGTGGAGACATGTCGTCACCTAATCCAGTTTAACAACCATTCTTGACTAAATCACATCATCCAGGGAGATGATCTGATTACATTTTCAAACATACAGTATTGAATAGAGATTATTCTACCTTTATGAAATGATATTTTGATTAAAACATGGCTTTTCTAGGGGGCATACTTCCTTTCAAACCAGCACAAAAACCTAGGGAAGCATTTATAGGACTTTGTGTTAGGCAATGGTTTCTGAGACTTTACACCAAAAGCATGAGCAAGAAAAGAAAAATAAGTAAATAGGACTTCATCAAAATTAAAAAGTTTTGTGCATCAGAGGACTTTGCTATGAAAGCAAAAAGACAACCTACAGAATGGGAGAAAATATTTGGAAATCGTGTACCTGGTAAGACAATATCCTGAAAATATAAAGAAACTCTACAACTCAATGACAAAAAGATAAACTACAAAGATAAAATGGGCAGAAGATTTGAATAGACATTTCTCCAAAGAAGACATACAGGTGGCCAAAAAGCATATAAAAAGATAAAAAGAAGCTCAACAGCATTCAGCAATTGGGAAAGGCAAATTAAAACCATAATAAGATACCATTTCACATCCACTATTAAAAAAAACAGAAAATTACAATTGTTGGAAAGGATGTGGAAAAGCAGGAACACTCACTCATTGGTGGGAATGTGAAATTGTGTGGCTGCTGTGGAAAACAGCTTTTCAGTTCATCAGAATGCCAAGTATAGCGTTACCGTATGGCCTGGCGATCCCACTTCTGTGTATATGTCCCAAAGAATTAAAAGCAGGGATTTGAACAGACTTCTGCACACGGATGCTCACTGCAGCATTCTTTACAATTGCCAAAAGACAGAAGTAGCCCAAGTGTCAACAAACAGACGAAGGGATGACAAAACGAGGTACAGAGATACAATGCAGTATTCCTCTGTAAGATGGAATGAAGCTCTCATGGCAAGGGTGCCCTTAAAGACACACAGTGAAACAATCCAGACACAAAAGGACAGACATTGCATGATTTCCCTGTTATAAAATAATTAGAAACTGGAAACTATACAGTCAGAAACTAGAACATAGGTTAGCAGGGGCCAGGGTGGGGTAGAAATGGGGAGTTTATGCTTAAATTGTTTGGAGTTTCAATTTGGGTAGATGGGAAAGTTTTGCTGGTGGAAGGTGGTGATGGTAGAACATTGTGGCCATAATTACCAGCATAAAGTTATATATTTGAACATGGTTAAAATGAGAAATTTGGGGTTGTAGATGTGTTTCTAGAATAAGAATTTAAAAACAGAACTGTGCAATGTAAACAATGAACACATGTAAAAGATGGACTATAGCTATGAGCGTGTTCAAGAATTGTAACAAATGTACCACACCAACGCAATAACAAATGTACCACACCAACGCAATAATAGGGTGGTATGTGGGAACTCAGTGTTTTCTGCATGATTTCTGTAAACCTACAATTTCTCTAATTTAAAAAGGCAAACAAAAAACAAAAACCATAGGACTGTACAACAGGGACACACACTAAGTTTGCGTGACGTATCGGATACAGTTAATCAGTAATGTTTCACCAGGTGTAACAAAGGTACTGCATTACCGCAAGTGTTACCAGGGAGAACTGTGCTGTGAGGAGGGGCATATGGGGGGCGCTGCATGTTCCGCATGACTTTCCTGTGAAGCTACACCTTCTTTAACATAAAAGATAAATTTAACAAAAGGATAAAGAAGGATAACAATGGTAACAGGAAACCAGGATTCTACTGCCCACTCCTCTGCCACAAGGTGGCACAATTCTCAGCAAGTGAAACCAGGCCAGCGCCCTGGGAAATCCGCTTCCGCCTGCTCCTGCCACACCGTCCTTGTTCTGCCGGAATTTCAGAGCTCGATTTTCTACGTGATAGACTAGCACGTGGCTAGTCCTTTGCCCGTTTACCTTCCCATCCCCACTCTGTCCCGCTACCTCCCATTTACCTCTGGTTTTCACTTCAAATGTTTCCTAGGAGGTTAGTCTCAGCACACACTCCTCTGAGCACACTCTCCCCTGAGCACACACTCCCCCAAGCACACACTCCCCTGAGCACACTCTCCCCTGAGCACACACTCCCCTGAGCACACACTCCCCTGAGCACAGTGCTTCAGGTGATACTGGGCTGTGAAATGCAGGGCTCCTGTCCTCAGGATGTCTGCACCCAGCCATCCTGATTTCAGCACTGCTATTTTATAACTCACAATAAGTTCACGCTTTAGACAAACACTTTTTTTCTTTATTAGAGTTGTGGGTTTACAGAACTATCATGCATAAAAGTCAGGATTCCCGTAAATGAACTCATTATTAAACTTTGCATTGGAGTGCTATGTTTGTCACAGTTGATAAAAGCAGCTTTGTACCGGCATCGCCATCACCCTCTCTGCGACTGGCAGCCGCTACATTTACTGAACCTATGTCTCTTCGCCTGTAAGACAGGGATAGCAAGTACCCCACAGGGTTTTGTAAGGCTTAATGAGAAGATGGATGTGAAAATGCACTGAAGGTACATGGTGGTTTGAAGCTGTGCATACCCCAGAAAATCAGGTCTTAGATCTAATCCACTCCTGCGGGTGTGGACCCAGGATAAGTAACCTTGTGACACGGTTACTTCAGTTAGGGCGTGACCCACCTCATTCAGAGTGAATGCACACGGGGGGAGGGGAGGGGAGAGGAGGGAGAGCCATGGAACCAAGAAACTGCGAGCAATGAAACCCGGAAGAGAAGGGACCACCGAGCCGTGTGGCTGAGGAGCCCCGCATGGCCGGCAGCGGGCCTCTGGGAAGAAGCATCCCCTTGTGGATGCTTCCACCAAGGTGGAAGAAGCACCACCCTTGGTGGTATCTTGATTTGGACACTTTTCCAGCCTCAAACGGTAAGCCAATGAATTCCCATTGCTTACACCAACCCCTTCACAGTATCTGCTTTAAGCGAACCAGCAAACTAAAACAAAGTATAAAGAAAGCACCAGCCAGCAGGCTTCAGTCAACGTGACACACACACGTGTAGGGCACAGTACGTGTGCCTCCCTCACTGGACCCCAAATTCTATAAGTCAGAGGCCCTGTGTCTCGGGGCTTCCTTTCCATCACAGTGAGATGGAAGCTCAGGGCACCAGGAGGCAGGCGGCACTCAGAGGGCTCTCCAATGGCCCTGCATTCCCTAGCCAAGACGACACCAAGCCACATCTGGATGGAGCCGACCTGCCCCAGCCCTCGCGGGAAGGAGGGATTCCTTCAAGGGGCGGGACCGTGCTGGGTCCTGGCACAGGGTCTCGAAGGCAGCCCTGCCGGCCACGGACCGTGCCTCAGCGGACACAGCCCACTGCCCTCCCCACGCGCGAGCCTGCCGAGGGCAGGAGGGTCCGTCACAGCAACGCCCCACGTGACCCTCTCATCTCAGCGCACAGCCACTTGGCCGCCTGGGAGCGCTCCAGGAGGCCAGCGCCAAGGTCAAGTCCGAGTGCTCCTTTCTCAGAAAATAAGCCAAAGTGAAGGGATCAAAGATGGAACTTCCACAGATGGTGGCATGGCACGGCTCAGCCTTCACAATTGGGGCACCTCCAAACCCTTCCCCACGCTTTCCTGACCCTTATTCACACCCACCGGTCACGTGTGCCCCTCGACACCCATCCACAGAACTCTCATGTGAGAGATTCTTCTGCTCGCACCACCGCTTCCTTCCTTGGCGCGCGCCTCTCCAGTTCAATTCTCAGGACCCCATTCAGTCCTCGCCGCTTCGCCTTCTCCCTCCAGGCTGGATGCCCTCCTCACACGTCCCCACACGCCCCACGAGTACCATGATGTGTTCAGAGGCTGCTGCAGTGTCTCCCCATGATCGCGAGGTCCCTCAAGGCAGGCAGCAGCTAATTCTCGCTAATTGTTGATGCTTAATACGACAGCTAGTAAACAGTAGTGCATTAATGCTTATTCAGTGCATAAAAGTCCCTTTCCTTATTGATAATAACTCCCAGTATGGGCACTGTTTTCCCTTGGACAGTGCTGAGAAATACCAGTTATGCCCTTTTCATTCTCTTTAGACGCTACCACTGTGGAGCTACAGCAGGCCATCAGAGCGCGCCACGGCCAGCGGCAGCCATCAGAGCGCACCACGGCCAGCCGGCAGCCACTGACCGAGGGAGGCAGCCACTGACCAAGCGAGGCAGTCCCCCGCGCCGGCAGGAAAGTCCCTCGCACGCGCAGTGTAAAGGTCAATGAATGAGTAACAAACGTCTGCAGCTGGCCCCGACTGTGGCTGTCATTTCCAACTTGCCCGTGACTGGCCCACGGTGCCTCACTCGACTGTCTCCGCATCCCGCTGCGTATAAAACCTGCAGCTGCCGGGACCCCCTTGGTCCCAATGCGGTGCCAGCAGGGCTGTGCCCGCCGCGCAGTGCAGTTACCCAGGCCTGACCTCTGGATCGTGGCCATTTCGGAAGCTGCCTGGCCAGAGGCTGTGCCCCAGCACCAGGGGTGCTCCAGCTTTCCTGGAGCCCAAACAGAGAATTGAACCGGTACCACCTGCGACACTGGACCAGAGCCCCTCGTGCCTGGCCTTCGTCGGGTCAGCCAGGCCCTGGGACTACCGGCACCTGTCCGCCCATTGAGGGACCTGAGACGCCTCAGGCCAGCCGGACAACAGACACACCTGCGCATCGCCAGGCCTCTGTCGGCTCAAACCATTCCTGTTGGGACCACTGGGCTCAGCCATCTGTCTGATTTGATCCACCTGACTGGGTGAGTAGGTCCGTTTGGGGGGATGCCCCAGGATCTGTCCTGGACACTCCAAATAAAACTGGAACTGGAGCCTCTGTTTAACTGTTCTGCCTGAGTAAAAACTGCTTTGTGATTTACCTGTGTCTAAAATGAGAAATAGCCAGTCCTCTCCAGGAGATGGGGAGCCTATTGAACCCCTGAAATGTGTGTTACAAAACTGGTCAAACTAGGAAAGGGAAGGCCTAAAAAAATGATTCAATACTGTACTGTAATATGGTCAAAATATGATACTGCTGGTCTGCCAAAATGTTCACCCAAACGGTCTTTCAATGTAAGTTTGCTAAAAGCCTGGATAACGTGGCTGGACGAGTCTGGAAAGTTTGAGGAAGGATCTTACTGTATGGTTTCAGGAACGCCTCCTACAGCTTCCAGTTCAGGTCCCTCCTGTGCAGCCCTTCTAAGCCTTTGTTAAAATCTCAAGCCCTGCTAAAAACTGCAATCCCTTGACGGGGCCAGTCGCTTAACCCTCAGCTCCCACCGAGTCCCCCAGTTCCCCACTGCCTTACTCATCAGCTCCAACCTCTGAAAACCCCAGTCTGGGGCCCACTGGACTGTGCCCTCTGATTCCTGTAGCCAGGGTAATTCATTCTGCTGGGGCAGGGGGGCTCCAGCCACCATCTGACTATGTTTGCATCAGGCACGGGGACTGTCAGAAGCAGCCAAGCTAGCTGAATTGAAGGATAAGTTCCCTCCCCAGCCCTGACTGGTGGTAGAAACTATCTGAACTCTTCACCATTCACAGGCCAACCTGGGAGGGTCTAAAAGACTTGGCTACTCTGGTGTTTTTGGAAGTAAAAATCTTCCATACTGTTTCAGATGCACGCTGACTAGCGAGCTCCCGAGCCAACCTCACCCCCTGCGGGCCAGGAGATGACAGTTCAACTGGGAGGCCAATCGGACCTGGACTTTAATGATGACGCTCGATCTCAAACTGGCCAAGCTTGCGTCTCCCCTGTTCAGCGCTCGGCTCATTTTCGATACCTCTTCTTACAAGGGCTAGAGGCCAGCAACGTTCGCACCTGGCCCCAGGTGGAGGAATATCATCAAGATGAAAAAGAAACCCCAACCCAGTTCCTCCGAAGTCGCCGGCTGCAGCCCACACCCACCCTAGTGAAAATCCCGATGGCCGGCACCTGAGCCCATTCTAAAACACCTGTTCTGTTTTTATTTTTATTAACTTTTTTATTGTATAATATAATATATATACAAAGCAACGAAAGAAAAAAGCAATAGTTTTCAAAGCACTCTTCAACGAGTAGTTATAGGACAGATCCCGGAGTTTGTCATGGACTACCATACGATCCTCTCAGATTTTTCCTTCTAGCTGCTCCAGAATACAGGAGGCTAGAGGGCTTATATATTTTTTTATCATCACAATCGACTTTTTTTTTCTTTTTGTGAAAAATAACATACACAAAAAAGCAATAAATTTCAAAGTATAGCACCACAATTAGTTATAGAACATATTTCAGAGTTTGACATGGGTTACAATTACACAATTTTAGGTTTTTACTTCTAGCTGCTCTAAGATACTGGAGACTAAAAGAGATATCAATTTAATGATTCAGCATTCATATTCATTTGTTAAATCCTATCTTCTCTGTATAACTCCACCATCACCTTTGATCTTTCTATCCCACTCTTTGGGGTTGTTTGGGCTATGACAATTCTAACTTTTTCATATTGGAAGGGTCTGTCACTAATACGGGGTAGCGGATGGAACTGTTTGATGTTCTGGAGAGGCTGGGCCCTCTAGGTTTCAGGGCTTATCCAGACCAGGGACCCATCTGGAGGTTGTAGGTTTCTGGAAAGTTACCCTAGTGCCTGGAACCCTTGTGGAATCTTATACATTGTCCTAGGTGTTCTTTAGGATTGGCTGGATTGGTCCTGTTTGGGGGTTGGCAGGTTATGACAGGTAGCAAGGTCTACCTGAAGCTTGTGTAAGAGCAACCTCCAGAATAGCCTCTCGACTCTATTTGAACTCTCTCTGCCACTGATACCACATTAATTATACTTCTTTTCCCCCTTTTGGTCAGGATGAAATTGTTCATCCCATGGCGCCAGGGCTGGATTCATCCCTGGGAGTCATCTCCCACATCCCCAGGGAGACTTTCATCCCTGGATGTCATGTCCCATGTAGGGGGGAGGGCAGTG
>PVIY010046655.1:0-18334 GCA_004026745.1 Myrmecophaga tridactyla | reverse complement strand
GTCCTGCAGCCTAAGGCAATTAAGAATGAACCTTGAGGACACAATGCTGAGTGAAATAAGCCAGACATAAAATGACAGCTACGAATCCACTAGAAAATGTAAACTCAGAGTCTTAGAATGTAAAATATAGGAGACCAAGATATGGACAGAAGCCAGAGAAGGGGGAATGTCTACCTAACATGTACAGAATTGTTAATGAGGTTGAACTTAAATGTTTGGGAGTGGATGGAGGTGATGGTAGATCATTATTGGGATTATAGTTAATAGCACAGTATCGTAAGTGAATTTGATTGACAGAGGTTGTTTAAAGATGTGATCTCACTAATGAACACTACAAATATAAATAAGTTCTTGCATGAACTACTGCAAATGTATGACACTTGTTTAAGGAGTTAATAATAGAGTGGTATATGTGGAAAAATTACCTATTGCATGCTACAGACCCTACTGAACAGAAATACCTTAATATTCTTTCATCAACAGTGACATGTTTTCCACACTGATACTAACGGTAAATAATTGGAGGCGATAAAGGATATGGAGTGATTGGGTTTTATTTTGCATGTGTGTCTGTTACTTTTCTCTTCGGAGCAATGAAAATTGTTTAAAACTGAGAGTGATGATGACGATTTATTTGAATCTGCAGATTCAAACAAATAAACAGAAAGATACAAGTGCTGGAGAAGATGAAGAGAGAGAGGTATGCCTTTTCAGTGCAACTAGGGAAGTGGGGTGGTGCAGCCCCTCTGGAGGGCAGTAAGGTGGCTCAGGAGGTTAAGTACAGAGTAGCCATATGATCTCCATTCCCATTATTAGGAACAAACTCAGAAGACCTGAATGCAGGGATGTGAACAGACATTTGCACACTACTGTTTATAGCGGCATTAATCACGATTGCCAATGGAAGGAGGTGACCTAAGAGTCCATTGGCTGACAGGCCGTAGGGCAAACTGTGGTGTATACATATGACGGAATATTGTGTGGCTACAGAAAGGAATGAAGTTGTGAGGCATGCAACGAGGTGAATGAACCTTGAGGATATTATGTGGAACAAAATAAGCCAGAAAACAAAAGACCATACACCTACTGTCTAGTCTCATTTAGAAAATTCTTATAAAAAAAATTAGTGCCTAGATTATAAGCTCCTATAGCAGTCACATTTATTCCTGAGTTTCAATTGTTATTTCTAGATTCTGAGCTGCTGTGCTCTTTGTGTACAACCTGGTAGTTCCCTGGAACTTTGGTATCTGTGTGATACCTGGGACTCAGAGTTAGAGTTCTACAGCTAACTCAGAGTTAGAGTTCTACAGCTCTGCAAGTCAGTATTACTACAAACAGCAAGGGTTAAAGAAGCTGAAAAAGAGATCAGACTCCAATCAGAGATATGAGTGAAGCTGATCTGGTTAGGATTAAGGTGAATTGGAATATACGGTGAAGAACATTATACTGTTTGCATTTTAAAACTTCAACTTCTGTGTGAGACCAAAGGAAGAGATGTTTATTTGGTCAAAAATTAAAATTCTCTGTAGCACATTATCTAATTTAGTCTGTCTGGTCAGTTTATTTAAACAACCTAATCACATGGAGCCTAAAATAAGGAACAAGATCTTGTTATTCTGTATAGTTTAATGTAAACCCTGATACACTGCAGAGTATTTTAGGCATAAAATAAAAAAGAATTTGCAAAGTCCCTTAAAGGACTGGAGTAAAAAGGAGCTATTAAACTTCTCCATCTGGGAAATTCCTGGTATTCTCTTAAGCATTAGGGACTACCAAATTAATGAGTCTAGTCTCAATCTTGAGATTTGCCCTTATGAAACTTATTCATGCAATGGCAAAGCTGAGCCTACTTATAATTATGCCTAAGATTTACCCCCCACCCCTCCCTCCCATAGAACTTTTTTTGGTTGCTCAGATGTAGCCTCTCTCTCTCTCTAAGCCAAACTCTGCCAATAAACTCACTACCTTCCCCCTCTACATGGGACATGACTCCCAGGGGTGTGAGTCTCCCTGGCAATGAGGGCTATGACTCTCAAGGATGAGCCTGGCCCAGTCATCATGGGACTGGCAATGTTTTCTTCATCTAAGGGGGAAAATAAATGAAACAAAATAAAGTTTCAGTGGCTAAGAGATTTCAAATAGAGTCGAGTACTCATTCTGGATGTTACTCTTATACAACTTCAGCCAGATATTGCAAATTGCCACAGCATACCAAGCCCCAATCAACAGTATTCCTGAAAACCCTAAAGAATACCCTGGGCTCTACCTAAGGCTCTATAATAAAGTCTTAGGCTGGAAACGTAAAACTTTTAGATTGTTCCTATGCCAGAGAAGCCCTGATACCCAGAGTACCAGTCTCTCCAGTTTAGAGCATCAACCAGTTTCATTCCTCTACCCTATAATGTTGACACCCTTTATACTATGAAGAAGCTACAATGGTCGCTGCCCAGATACGCCTGAAGTTTAAGAGGACAATCAAATAAAAAGGAAGAGCTATAACAGAGATTACGACTACTGAATCATACAGAAATTTTTAGTTTCTACTATATTAGAACAGCCAGAAGGAAATATCTGAAATTACTGAACTTTAATCCAGTAGCCTTAATCTTTGATAGTGATTGTACAACTATAAAGCTTTTATCTTGTAATCGCGTGATTCTAAAAGCCCTGTGACTGACACCCCCTTTATCCAGTCATGGTTAGATGAGTAATAAAACAAAGACATTCTTGGGAAAAAAAAATTAATAAACACATGTAAACAAGAAGAAAAAAAGTAAACTGGGGCAACCTTTGGAAGGACAATTCGGCCATATCTATCCTTATTAAAAGTATATATACCCCCTTGAGCCAATAATTTTGTTTTTAGAAATTTATTTATATATGGTTAAAGAAAAATGTACACAGATATTCAATATAGTATTGCAAAGCAAAACAATGATGGGGGAAAAATCCCACTCTGGACAAAACCTAAATTAAGTATTAATGGGGTCTGGTTAATAAGGGAGATACACATTTTGTACAGAGAATTTTTCTGTAAAGGTACGTAGAAAACACAATAGTGCTTACCTCTGAGGAAAAGGTTAAGTTGGGAGGAGAGCCTGTATTTATCACTTTCCATCCTTTAGTAAATGGAATGTTTTTTCCTATGAACTTGTACTTTTAAAATTAAGTCAGTTGATAGTAAAAAAAAACAGAGAAGCTTGGCAATTTAGGTTAATGCTGATCATCTGTTAAACGTTTAACAATGTTATTTAATCTCTGTTAAATAGTAAGCAGAAAAATGAGGAGTAAACAAACTATGTAAAGCAGAAACACACTAAAATGTGTACGCTTTTACAGTTAATGATTTAATCATGAACTTTAGGTATCCTTGTTCTAGAGTCTCAGAAGATCTTTTTTTTTTCTCTCTCTAAGGTACCTGCTGTATGTGTTACGGAGTCTTCTGTTACCTAAATGACTTTATTTAACCATCAGCCATGCACTGAACATACGTGTACGTTTAAATCAGATTTACTCTGGAAACTGGGGCCAATTTGAGAGAAGCGGATCCTACAATCTTTGCCAAAACCTTAAAACAAAAACAAAAACAAAAGAAAAACAACAACAACCCCCCCCCCCCATGACACCTTTTAGAAAAACAGACTCTGTCCAGGGCCTATGCCAGACTTGTTGAATCTTTGGGTCTGGAGCTCAAACCGTATATTATTTAACAAGCTCCCAGGATAAATTCCTCTGGTGCTGGTACTGCCTTATGCACACCAGAAGTAACTATGCTTAGCAAACACTGTCTTATCCACAGGAAAGAATACACCACAGAGAAGAAAATCCTATGAACAAAGGAGTTGAACATTGCACTACCCCCGGGTTTCAAAACAAGTAACTCTTTCAGATATTGATACAGGGTTTGGATAGGCTCATCAGATCCTCCCTCCAACAAAACTCTTCTGGCTCATTTGAGGAAGAGAGGGGAAGTATGCAAAGAGCCCTCTGGGTGCTGAAGGGAGCTACAGGCAGCTGAAACCAGTACTTTCCAAGCTGTGCCTGCAATGCAATTAACACAATGACCTGATTCCTAGCTGCTGCTACACCAATCAGTCAGAATCTCAGAGGGCACCTGGGAATCTGCATCGACAGACACCACGACCCCTGAACCCCACCCCATACTTACGTCCAAACACAGTCTGATAACCACCATAGAGACAGGTATTTCTCAAACCACAGATTGTAAGGTCACCTTGGACCTCTATTATGCTTGCCCCACCTAGCACCTACTGAATTAGAACCCTTAAGGGAAAGGCCCCAGGAAATTGGTGCTTTAAACCAGAAATCCAGGTTACTTTTATAAACAAGGAAGTTGGGGAAACATCCACAGAAGTCAAGTGCTGCATTTTAAGATAACGAAACCAAAGCCAAAGAAGTTAAATAATTTACCCAAGAATTTCCAGCTGACGAATGACTGTTAGGAGACCTGAAACCAGATGACCTAATGCCTTCCTTTTTATTATGTTTAATCATAAGAGCCCGAGAATCTGTAGTTTCTGATTCACCATGATCAGGCCATAAGTAAGTGACTAATGAAGTCTAAACCCAGAGGGCACATCAGAACGTGCCTTGGGTTCAGACGGATAGCTGATGTTGTAAAGCTGTAAAACATCCACTTGCCCTTTGGAGCTCTTTCACTTTCAAAATCAATAGGAGGAGAAATAAAAACAGCACATCTGATAGAAAAATAAACAGCCCCACACAACTAAAACTAGGTGAAATGGAAACACAAAGGATGATTCAAAATCCTCAGATCCTACCATTTCTTGGTCAAGTATTAAAACCTTCAGCAAAAGAATTTTGATCATCACAAGCTTTCAGGTATTTTTTTTCTTTTTTAATAAGACAAATGGGTTTACAGAACATTCATGCATTAAAATAAAGGATCCCAACATACCATCCTATCATTAACACCTTGCACTGGTGTGGTACATTTGTTATAACTGGTGGAAGGACATTTTTATAATTGTACTATAAACTATCATCCATGGTTTAAGACAGCCTGCACCTTGCTGCTGGGAGAGAGAAGAGAATGGCTCCCAAAGGACTCCACACTCAGGCCTGGAACCAGTATCTCCAAGCCCATCAACGAGAAACAGTTACGGGAAACAGAAACCCCCATCTTGGAAAGCATACAGCAAGCTTTAATTCAGGGAGAGTTCAATTGAGTTATAATTGCCTCTAATTGGCCCTCCCACACGGTCTCACAATTTACAGCTGCAGTCAGTTCCACAAAGAATGTGCTAAATTTCTTTTCTACCTTTGAAAGCAGAATCATCCCTGGTTAGGTTCTTACCATTACCGTTTCGAATTTTAAAAAATATATACTAAGATATAAAAAAGGATCAATGAATGAATAAAAGCAAGGGTGCAGGCAGATTTTTTTGGAAATAGGCACTGATCCCTATGACCTAATGAAAACCCAGGGGGATTCAAATTTGTAATGAAGACTGATGGCAACTCTGGAAGCCTTTCGGTCTCAGGGCACACAGTCCACAAAATATATTTATATGGTTGGACATTTTCCATACTCTGATTTTTATCTTTCTTGGCATGTTCAACGCTCCTAATAAAGTCATAACCCTTTGTTGCCATGGGACACAATCAGACATCAAGTCTCTACTATGACTTCCCTGCAGGTCTAAAAAAAGACCTAGTGACCAAAAGACCAGCCCTTTCTTTAAAAAAAAAAAAAAAAAAAAAAATTAAAGCGCCCAACCCATTTATATTTAAAGTTTAAGCTTTTGTGACAGCCAAAGCTGTCTTTTGGCTTTTGGCTCTGAGCCAAAGCTAGCCAAGGTTTTAGAAAAAAATTTCAAATGAGACTTTACAAAGATGATTTTATAAATAAGTATCTTGGAAAGCGGGTAAAAATGTTCCCAGGACTTCTTCCATTTTTTTTTTATTCCTTGACAGCTTCCTGAAATATGAGTTTAGCAAATATGTGTCAATCAGCGGCTACCAAATTGCAGCCTTCATTTCCACTAATACTTAATTTTTGCCAAGAGCTCATCATTTCTCTGTAAATTAAAGCTATTCTGAACAGTACAATCGGCCCTGTGTTCTGTCATACCTGGAGCTGGACTAAACCTGTAGAGAAAAATATGTGAGCGCTACCGAAGGGAAATGAATTAACATCTGATGAGTGCCTACCACCAGCTGGACTCTTAAGACAATGCTAGAACCCTGCAAGGCGTGTGTTTCCATCTCCGTCCTGCTGCTGAGAGACCTAGGCTCAGAGGTCTTAAATAACTTGCATAAACTCTCATGTTAGAATGGTATCTGGCTCCAAAGCCAGAGCTCTTCATTCATTCAACCAACATTTATTTCTGGCCTCAAGGGTGCTATGAATTTTGTCAGGCTCCTTGTTCTTTACAATAAGTCAACAGCCGGTAAAGCTTGTCCATAAAGTCAGCACAGAGTCCATCCTTACTGGCATGAAGGGCCAGCTCTGGCGGTTCCCACTCATGACAATGGCTGCATGCACCAGGCAGCAGCCACCTCTTAGAAGGGTCATGAGTAAATGCCCTGGTCACTTCCCTAAGGCAACACAGCGGCTGTACGCCCGGCAGCTGCCCAGGGCCTTCCCACCCAGGCGATGGGAGGACATGAAACTCTGGGTGCCTGTTCTTTTGCAATTTTAGACACAAAGAAAAAGCCAAGTCTGTGAACTCATGACAATTACTCCAACCATGCTTTTTACATGTAGCTTCAAGACCCAACCAGTAAGAAGGAATACAGCAAACGCATGGAAAGTTACATTATTAAACATACCCACCCTTCAGTAAAGGATATTTCCTCATACAAACTGCAGCTATTTTCATTAAAAGAAATTTTAAAGATCAACAAAATAAATCTTGGATGGTTCCTAAGCTGGGTGAATATATCTCAATAAAACTGCATCAATCTTATGCAAGCTTCAGTTAGACCTTGCTACCTATCACAACCTGCCAAACCCCAACCAGGACCATTCCAGCCAATCCTAAAGAACACCTAGGGCAATATATAAGATTCCACAAGGGTTCCATGCACTAGGGTAACTTTCCAGAAACCTACAACCTCCAGATGGGTTTCTGGACCAGATAGGTCCTAAAACTTAAGAAGTCTCACCCTCTCCAAAACATTAGCTAATTCCATCTCCCTACCCCATATTACTGACAGCCCCTTCCAAGATGAAAAAATTAGAATGACCATAGCCCAAACACTAAAGAGAGGGATAGAAAGATCAAAGGTAATGGTGGAGTTATACAGAGAAGACAGGATTTAACAAATGAATATGATTGTTGAATCATTAAATTGTTATCTCCTTTAGTCTCCAGTATCTGAGAGCAGCTAGAAGTAAAAACCTAAAATTGTGAAATTGTAATCCATGCCAAACTCTGAAATATGTTCTACAACTAACTGTGGTGCTGTGCTTCTCTGAAATGTATTGGTTCTTGTATATATGTTATCTTTCACAAAAAAGAAAAAACTCGATTGTGAGGATAAAAAAATATTTATGCCTTCTAGCCTCTTATATTCTGGAGCAGCAAGAAGGAAAAATCTCAGATGATGGTATGGTATCCCATGACAAACTCTGGGATCTTTCCCGTAACTACTTTGAAAACTACTGCTTTTTCTTTTTTTGTTTTGTATATATGTTATATTATACAACAAAAAAGTTAAAAAAAATGCATTAAAAAATCAATACAAAACCATAATGAGATACCACTTCACATGCAATAGGATGACTATAATCAAAACCAGACACATGTGGAAAAATCGGAACCCACATGCTCTACTGCTGGGGACATAAAGTGACACAGCTGCTGGGGAAAACAGTTTGACAGTGCCTCAAAAGTTTAAGGACGATATGAACTAGCATTTCCACACCTAATCAAATACCCAAGGGAAATGAAAACCCATGTTCATATAAAACTTTACGTACAAATGTTCATAGCGACCTTATTCATAATAGCTAAAAAAGTAGAAACAACCTTAAAATCTATCAGCTGATGAATGAATAAATAAAATGTGGCATAGCCATAAAATGGAATATTATTTACAATAAAAAGAATGAAGAACTTAATTGGTACAGAGTTTCTGTTTGGGGAAACTAAAAAGTTTTTTGTTTTTTTTTTAATTTGCGTATGGGCAGGAGGCACCAGGGATCGAACTCCAGACCCCCAGCACGGCAGGTCGGAGCTCTGCCTGCTGAGCCACAGCAGCCGCCCACGAAAAAGTTTTGATAGTGGATGGTGGTGATGGTTACTGTGATTGTAATTAATACCATGTAATTGTACACTTAAAAACGGTTAAAATGGGAAATTTCGTTTATGTTACCACAATGAAAACTGATTTAAAAGAAATGAAATAGTAATACATGCTTTAACATGGATGAACCTTGAATACATTATGCTACCTGAAAGAAGTCAGGCACAAAATACCACATTCTGTGTGAACTGCATTCTCATGACAAGTCCAGAATAGGCAAATCCATATAAAACAGAGAGTATTGGGGTGGGGAGTGGGAGTGCCTGCCACTGGGTTTGGGGTTTCTTTTGGGGTGATAAAATGTTCTAAAATTGTTTGTGGTGATTATTGCACGACTCTGTGAATATTCTAAAAAACACTGTGCTGTACACTTTAAACGAATGGATTAAATGGTATGTAAATTATATTTTGATAAAGCTGGGTTTTTTAAACTTTTTTTTATTGTATAGTATAACATATATACAAAGCAAAGAAAGAAAAAAGCAATAGCTTTCAAAGCACTCTTCAACAAGTAGTTACAGGACAGACCTCAGAGTCTGTCATGGACTACCATACCATCATCTCAGAGTTTTCCTTCTAACTGCTCCAGAATATAGGAGGTTAGAAAGAATAAGTATTTTTCTAACATCACATTTGACTTTTTTTCTTTTTTGTGAAAAATAACATATATACAAAAAAGTAATAAATTTCAAAGCACAGAACCAGAATTAGTTGTAGAACATATTTCAGTCTTTGACATGGGTTACAATTCCACAATTTTAGGTTTTTACTTTTAGCTGCTCTAAAACTGGAGACTAAAAGAAATATCGATAGAATGATTCAGTTATCATGTTCATTTGCTAAATCCTATCTTCTCTGTATAACTCCACCATCACCTTTGATCTTTCCATTCCTCTCTTTAGGGGTGTTTGGGCTATGGCCATTCTAACTTTCTCATGTTGGAAGGGGCTGTCATTACTATGGGGTGGAGAGAAGGAACTAGCTAATGTTAAAGCTGTTATTTAGATTTAAAAAAAGAAGAAGAAAAAAAACCAACACCACCAGATTTTGGTTATTTTATACATTTTTTTTTTCTTCAAAAAGCCCAAATGACAGGACAGCCTGACTTGGGCAAGTTATTTTGTCTCTCAGGGTCTCCATGCGTTGTTGAGGAAACATAGTTACTGCCTAAACCAAGTGCTCTCTTCAGGAAGCCCCCTTTTCACCTTGAGCAAAGAAACCTGACTTCATACCTCAGGGCACAAAATCAACTGGGTGAAAACTCCCGGGTGAAGGTCAAGCCACAGTCAGACCCTCCGTCCACTGCCCAGGATCCCTCTTGAGCTCCCTTGTGTGCTTCCTCTCTCCATTGCCTCCGCCTCGACAGCAGCTCACAGGTACCGACTCGTAAACCGCTGCGATGTTCACAGTGCAGGCCCTTTTCATGACCTTGACCCTCACAGCACTCCATAGGCAGGCAGGTGTTGTCCCCATCTACAGGGGCAGAAACCCATTCAGAAGGACTGTGCCAGGCGGCCGTGGTCGCCCTGCTGGAAAGTGGTCCAGCCACGATGTGAACTCAGACCCCAACTCTGAGCTGGTTCTCCTATTCCTACAGCCGTGCTTTTCAAGGTGGGTTTATGGGTGTATTCTTGGGGTTCCATGAGTTTCCCACAAAAATGCTGTGCTTATTCAGATGCTAAAGAAAATCAATATAACTGCATTTGAGGTATGTCAGGGATGACCACCTGCTAACCAAGTACTGTCCTGGGGTTTCAGGGCCCTTGAGTTCTACTCACCCTGGGGCAGGTGTTAGAACTTCTCCAGCTGTGGGTCAATAAGGAAACACCCTGGTTGACTTCACATATAAATGATGCAGCAATTCCAGACAAAGGTCACATGTTCTCAGGGTAAACAAAGGCATCCCACACAGAATTTTTTTAACAGGGAAAAGTTATGCTAGAACTGACCCTTCCCATATCATAAGTAGGTAACAGAAGCAGGTCAAACTCAAAAGAAAAGTTGCTCTGTGGTAGTCACCACTGCTCTGGCAATGAGAGGGTCATTTACATCAACAGCACATTAAGTTAATGGTAAATTGCATTTTCTTTGTACTGCGTATGTATTTGGTTTTTTGGTTTGTTTGAAAATTTACATTAAAAATATGTTGGGGAAAATACTTCCTCAGAATGTTTCTGACAATATCTGCCAACAAAAATCTTTATTTTTAAAGAACACCTAAGTAAAACACCAATTAACATCTCTGAACAAACATTTTTTCTAGAAGCCAAGAGCAAGGAAAAGATACATTTTAAAATATGGAAATAAGAGTATGTGTCTTCCCTAAGTAGACTTTCTTTAAATAAAAAAATGTAGCCAAGGCCTTAACTAATCATATGATGTGGTTAAACATTGAACTCTGAAAAGAAAAATTTCTGCTGTGTACTGGAATGTGTGAACTCAAATACGATACTAATACCTATGCATGAAACTCTCCATTCATGCCTGGTTTCTCCTCTTGCTTCTTCCCACTTTTCTATCCATCCTGCTCCTATTTTTCTATCCATCCAAGCACTTATTTTGCATTATGGAGATACAAACCCTGTCCACTTCCCAGTGAGGAGAGACATAAACAACCTGCAAGGTCAGAGGATATGCAGGCTCAGGGGAGATCTGGCCACTGTGTAGGGAGGGGGTGGGGGTGGGTGGGCATCAAGCCAGTGCCAAGGAGAGAAAGAGGGTGAGAGAGGACCCTTTCAGTACATTATCTTACATACGCCACCAACATCCTTATAAGGAAATAATTATACCTATTTTTTTTACATGAGGAAACTGAAGCTCAAAGCGTTGTACCAATTGTCTAAGATGATTTCACACAACTTGGAAACAGGTGAGTCAGGACTTAAAAACCAGGCTAGATGTCGCCAGTGCCTAGCTTCCTACTACCTTCTGATTTCACCACGCAGGTTTCCTAGCAGGTCAACTTCTTATCACATCCACTATTTCATCCTAGTCTAAGCCACTGTCATCATGCACCTGGATAATTATGAGAGCGTCCAACACATTTCCCTGTGCCAGCCCATGCCTACCTACAACCTATTTTCAACCCAGCAGACAAAGTGATCCTTGCAAAACACGTTAACAGGCCAGCCACTGACCTCCTCACGAATTCCGTCCTACTACCGACTCCTTGCTCATCCTGCTCCAGCCTCATGGACGTCCTGATGTGTATCCCAGTGGCCAAAACAAAAACCCCTGCCTTCACTGAGCTTATAGTCTACCAACCAGACCAAGTGGTAAAATATACAGAATGTCAAATGGTGATATGGGCAATGTTGAAACATGAGGCAGGGAAGGGTAAACGGAGTTGCCCAAGGTCGGGATAGAGGAAGCAGTGTTAAATAAGAGACTCCAAGGAAGCCCTCTGAGGGAAGACCTAAGGAAGTAAGCTTAGGTCCCCAGGGAAAGAGCATTCCATGGAAGAGTACAGCAGTACAGGCTCTTTCAGACAGGAGGGTGCTTGCTGAGCTTGAGGCCCTAATGCAAGAGATGGATGTAGGTGGTTTCCTGGGCAGCAACACCGAGAATGGTGCTACCTGTGTCTCCACGTCACATGGCATAGCAAAGGAGTCACGTGGCACCTTTTCATGGTGCTGCATTTAAGAATGGGCTCCCTTCAGGCCCTTGGGTTGGCTTCTTCCCATGCCCTCCTTCCCTTCTACTAGGTCAGGAGCACGTTACAGGGGAGATGTCAAGCCAGGGTCTGTTCTCGAGCAGCACAGGGATGGGCTAGGATTGTACTGAGTCTGCTTTCAGCCTCTTTCAACAAAGCCTCATCTCTTCCACTAGAGCTGACAACCTCAAGGTCAGGTCCTGGTCAAAGGGGACTAAGACCCTTAGGCCAGGAAGTCAGGGGAAGGATAAAACAGCTTAAGTTTTGTCTTCTCCTCTCAAAATGCTAATCGACAGGAAACTGTGCTGGGGTGCTCAAGGAGCTCTTTATCTCCCCAAATTAAGCCCCATCTATTCACACGAAGGCTCTTTTCTTACACTGGCCTTTCATACCCCAGGTCTCCAAAACCTCACAAGGGCTCAATTATCCAGGAGTTCTCAGACAGCAAAGGGTAGGCAGTGTACTCTGAACCTGCCTACGTAGTGAATGGCAAGCGTGAGGTATTCTAAGCATTTCAGCATCCGCTGAATCTGACGAGTAATGGATGGTTCAGAAATAAGCACAACTTCACAGCTGAGACAGAAACCCCAACTTCTTCAGCCTTTTCTTTGGAGTTAAGATATCTTTCTCCGGATGCCTTAGTTTGGACATTTCTATGGCCTTAGAACTGTAAACTTGCAACTTAATAAATTCCTTTTTTAAGAGCCAAAAAAAGGGGGTGCATGGGTGGTTCAGTGGTAGAATGCTCGTCTTACATGTGGGAGACCCGGGTTCAATTCTCAGACCATGCACCACCCCCCCCCAAAAAAAAAGCACAAGACCACACACAATCAAGTGGTAAAAGCTTTCCCCAAGCCTGTGCCACAGAATGCATGCTATCTGCAAACTCCAAACTCATCCTCTTTCTAAACCCCTTGTAAATGTGCCAACTAAGAACTCTGGAGTGGTGTGGTGTGACATGACAATGATGGGAAAACCATAAGCGCCTGAATTTAGATAAAATTCTAGGGCTCTTAAAGGGTATCTTTCAACTCTAAAATTCTATGAAGGAACTAAAATCTCCGCAAGATTATCCCCAAAAAGGAAATAAAAACCCACTGAAACACAGTGTTATAATTTCTTGCATTTCTGCTAGTATTATTTTCTATAATTAGAAAAAAAGGTGACTGGTTTGGGTTACAAAGGCAGTGTTCCACGATAAAAACCTGCTAGTTGCCATGACAATTAGCATCCTGTTCCGCCCTTTTCTGCAGCATCCTTCTTCCATCTGAGTCAAATTTTAGAACCTATTGGCAACACTCACAATTCCTTTGGCACGAGGATATAAAAATACATATGCACATGTACACATATAAAATATGTGTCAAAGGGCTACTCAGAGGTGAACCAAAACCACTGAGAGTGGTGCCCTCTGTTTTTCTCCCCCAGGAGTGTCCCTCAAACAACCAACAAGAGGCACCCCTGCAAGAGGGACAGCCAGGGATGCTTAACAGCTGACACTTACTACTTCCGGTTTAGGGCTCCTGGGGTGGGCTCTGGGCAATCTGTTCTGGTGGGGGGAGGGGGGTTCTTACCTGTGTAAGAAAAGAGCCCTTGTGTGAACAGATGGGGCTTAGCTTGGGGAGATAAAGAGCTCCTCGAGCACCCCAGCACTGGTGAAGCCAGGACTCCCTAGAGAAACCGCCTGTCGGAAGGCCTGTCCTCCTTTGCGTGGGCTGCTCAGGGGCATGGCCCACCTAGGATTGACCTCAAGGCCTGGTACAGCACTGGGCATACAAGGAGGCATTTGAGTCAATGGGATCTGGGATAAGGCAGCCTGTCCTTGAATCTTCTACTAAGATCCTGAGTTTGGGCTGCTTCAAATTTTGCACCTGAGAAGACAGCCAGGGGAGAAATCTGGGTGCAGCCTCAGATACCTACACCCCACACTGCTATCAACTTCTACCACGGTGGCCAGGAGTCCTGGCTCCAGACCCACACAGCAAAGTGAGGAGCAAATCAGCAAGTTTAGCATTAATGTGACTGACCGTCTTCTCAGCACAAGGCTGCTCATTTAAATGCACGGCAGTTCATATGGAGACCCTCCCACTGAACCATCATTACCTCTTTTTGTTTAAAGCTTCTTTAAAAAAAGTTACACATGCTTGTTTAGCTGCATCTAATGGCAAAACATGCTTGCCTTTAAAAAGCTACAAAAATACAGGGAAGCCAGAAGAAACTAAGGCCTCTGTCATGCTACCATCAGGGAGTAGCTGGCGCTCCACCTGGATTCTGTCTCCCTCCTCTCAGGTGTTCAGGCAATTCACCTGGTGATTAGGGCAAAGCCTCAAGAACCAGATCAACCTTGGCAAAATTCCAGCCCTTTCACTACCTACTAACACGATCTCTGGCAAATCATTTAACCCCTATTTGAGTCTCAATTCTTCATCTGTAAAATGACGGCCTTTGATACCCACTTCTTAGTACTACTGTGAGAATTAATTGTTTTAATCCACATACAGCCCTACCACAGTGCCTAGTACAAGACAAGTACTGTTATGCTAGCTTTGTTAATCTTCTATATGTATGTACTTCTGTTTAAACACAAGCAGTATTTTCTGTATAAGATATTTGCAAACTTTTTCAATCAGCAGAAAAGCATGACCTCCTAACGTCAATAAATATATGTCTAAAACACTGGTCATTTTGAATCCAATAAAAAGCTTTTTATAGGTCATCTGCCACCACTGAGAATCTCTCCAAAGAAAACAACGGGATTTTTCCCTAAAAATATGTTCATATGCATAAACACATAAAATCCCCAGACCTGAAGTTAAGTCATCGAACCCAGGCCGTAAATTGATGTATTATACACAACAATATTTAATACATAACATTTGATATTCTAAAGTAAAAAAACAGTATTTAAAAAGGAACAGGATTGGGCAGTGCAATGGTGGGTCAGCAGGCAGAATTCTTGCCTGCCATGCTGGTACAAAAAAAAAAAGTAAAAAAGTAACAGGATTATAAATGAATCTACTTTTTAAATGTGAACATTAGCTCTCTTAACTATAATGCTGAGGTAGTGATATGAGATAAAACAGATAAATTCAGTTGCACATGATGCATAAAATTAAAGTAAATTCTTCACTTCTGTACATACATGAAAATCTATTGACTCTACTCATCAATAAAAAGGAATGAACTACTGAGACATGTGACAACACAGAAGATCCCAAAGCACTACGCCAAGTGAAAGAAGCCACACTCAAAAAGCCTACATGAGTCCATTTATACTGCATTCCAGAAAAGGCAAAACTATAGGGACAAGAACCTAGGTCAATAGCTGCCAAGGGACAGCAGAGAGAGGATTAACTACCAGGAAGCAAGGGGGAACACTTTTAGGGTGATGGAAATTGTCTATATCTTGATTAGTGGCAGTTATAAATCTGCATGTATTTGTCATAATTCATAGAACTATACAGCTAAAAATTTTACTAGATGTAAATTATACCTCAGTAAAAAAATATTGACATGTCAGCTTTTATATACATATTAACAATGGTAAAAATGCTAAATTCTTGTCGAGGTTTAAAAACTGCCTATTAGCAAATTCAAAAGAATGTTATATTTTATTTATGCAAAATTAAAATGCCTACAAACTTACACAAAATCCAGCATTATTTTGAAAAAAAAGCTATTGCACATATTAAAGTATGGCTTAAAATCACTATCATAAGTACAACTACCTGAGAAAGCTACTTGGGAATAGATGGGTAAAGGTGAAGATGTTCTCTCCCTTTGCCCCGGCAATTTTACTTCTAGGTTATCTCCCCTGGAGAAACTCTCTCTTCAGTGCATAGATCTTAATGGAATCAGTCTACCTGTCCAGCGTTAAGAGAACAGCTACATGGCTATTCATGCTTAATAACAGACAGCAGTAAAACAATAGAAGTGAAAGAGGGTAAATTTTTAAAACACCGAGTTGAAAAAAAAATAGCAAGTTACAAAAGAAAAAATAAGACCATTTATGTAAAAATTCAATACAAAAACAATACCATATCTTGTTGATGGAAACACCAACATTTGTATATACACAGAGATAATACAAACTTCAGGTTACGGTGTCCTCTGAGGAAGCAGCAAGGAGAGGCTCTAGATAGCTGTGTCTGGAACCATTTACTTCTTAAACACAAGTGGCAGAAATCTGAGGCAAACGTAAAAAATGTTAATATCTGTTAAATCTAGAATGGGAATTATACATATAAAAAATGTTTTTTCCATGTTTGAACTGTTTAGCAATTAAAAATAAATTTGTCAACTTACTGTTTAACAAGCACCATTTGGTTAGTAATTTGACATGGACTTTCTCAGTCTCAGAAAATTCCTCCCACTGTGAATCCATAGTTTACATTTCAAACTTAGTATAAGTTGCTGTTCTGATGGGCAATTTCATTACTTTATCATTTTGGAATCTGATGTCACTGCATTTATTCAACAGGACCTTAAATTAAATTCACAACCAAGACAAGCATAAACTTAAGAAAATTAAAATCGACTGAGAGTTTAATAAGCTAGCTGCCCTAGAAAAACATTCAGGCTCATTTTAGGCTATTGTGTAAATAAACTAAGGAGCAATTATTTTAAAGAAATATTTACTGACGAAGTAACTATAACTTCTATTGCCCAAAGTATCAGAAAACATAAAATGATCTTTGCATACATATTTAGTGCCTTTTAGTCTTTCAACAGTGTATGTGTTATTCTTATTTAGGAAATCCTTTACGATTAAATTTACGCCCAAACACGCAAATTATTTCAAAAACAAAGGTTGAAAACTTATCAACATTGAACTTAAAGAAAATCACAGGAATACAACGCTGTTTTAGTCGATTCCTGTTGTCCAAAGAAATAAAATTCCAAAAAGTGTTTGCTGGAATGATGAGCTTCAACTTGTAAAAACTATCCTTCAACAGCACCAATGCTCAAGAGCTCTCATTTTTAAGTCTTTCTTTAAAAATAAAGCTTAATTTGAGCCTTGAGCATCTCAGAAACTTTCTTATTAGATCATTTTAAATGGCCAGAATGTTAGCCATATTTCTCAATCGCAGAATTTAACATGCTCTCACCCACCCAAACCGTGGAGCAGTTCTGAGTGCTAGAAATAAAATGTGCATATAAATGTGTATAAAATAGGCCACCCTTGTTTCCTGGTTGGTAAGTAGGACACGGTGAGACCCCTGAATGAAGGAGGACAACCTCATTTTAACTTTGGCCCTCCCACCCAACGAACTCTGCAGACGCCAATTCAGTGAGTACCTTTAAATTCCCCAGCACATGTGGTAAACAGTTTATTTGGCTGGTTTTATATAACAAATATTAGTTGATAATTTTGCTTAAGTTTTTTTTTTTTTTACAAGCATGGTGTCTTTCCCAAAGGAAAGCACATGTAATAAAAGTATATTCATCCCATCATTAAAATGCTCTCGGGTTAGGTAGGAAATGGCGTAGGTATCTAGGCACAGTCAATCCTTCTAAGCTCCCTCAGTGTCAGACTGAGATTACAAGGCAGGTGGACACTGCCAAATTCCCATGGCTGCACGCACAACCCCTAAATATCTAGTGATATTTATCACGGTACCGGGGTAACTTACAAATGAGGATAATTAAGTCAAATGAAGAAATAGCTGACTACCTACGGATCTGAAATCTTTTTGTTCATTTTCCTAATATGAGTGACAAATCATGTTAAAATTAAAATTTCTCAGTATGTAGTCCAGCACAAGGGTGCAATATATTTACTTACTGAGAGGAATCCAAGTTTGAAAGTGGTCTTGGGTTGACAAAGGAGCTAGTACGGATTTGAACACAAAGTCAGGCTGTGTGCCTGCTCTTCCATCTTCCCTAACTGACATGGTGGATGACAGATTATTAAGGCAGCAGTATATAACTGCTGGTCAGTTATATACTGGTGGTTTGGGAAAGAAACATTCTTTATACTAGAACAGCTTTTGCAAGAAAGTAGAAGGCTGGTTTTTGTAACATTAAATAGAACTTATTGACAGGTAACATTTAGTTCAAAGGGAGAATTGAGAACAAACTAAAAAATAAAACTTTAACATCTTCTTCTATCTTTTGGGCTTTTCTCACTATAAATGAACTGGAATCATGCCAACTTGAAAATTTCTAAAAGCATGAGTAAGCTAGAGTGTTCAAAACACTCATTTCAAATCCCAGGGATCAGGGGTGATATCAACCTAGAATAATTGAACCAAAATTACAACCTTTTGAGTTCAGTTGATTTAAAACCTAGAGAAAAAAGTAGTAGAAACTTATTTAAAAAATTCATACATATGGCCAGCAGTATGTTTTTAAAGAGGTGATAACTACTCATGTTCAAAACACTCA
>PVIY010046654.1:0-18326 GCA_004026745.1 Myrmecophaga tridactyla | reverse complement strand
AGGTTTTGATAGTCCCTAAATCTACTTCAAACAACGTGTGGTATTCTGCAGCATCTAGGATTACTGGAAGAGAAAAATGTTTCCTTCTGAATCAAATGAAAATGCCATGATGGGTCATATTTACAAATATTTTTCTTAGGAGAAAAAAATTGAATCTAATGTTCCTAGTGAGTGTGGATCACTGTTTGAAACAATGGATTGCAGTTTGCTTTTATTGAACTTTTTTAGTATTACGTTAAAATGTATTTTCAGTGTGGATGTGGGATTCTAATAAGTGCTAAATTTGTCTTCACCGTGCACTTCAAAATACATTCTACTCCCTTTATCAAATAAGCAAAATAAAAGAAAGGATTTTAAAGAAGAAAATTCCAATTTTCCTGCTTCTGGCAAAAAGCAAGGGATCTCAGTTCTGGTTCTAGCTTTGTAACCAGAAAGGCCCTATAGAGCTGGGAGGAAACCACTTCTTTGGAGTCTTTGGGGGGTTTCAATCTATCACAAATGGAAACAAATAAAATGGATACTGATGTTAGAATCTATTAAAATAATTTATTTTCTAATAAATTTTGGAAATAATTTATTTCCCCAATATTTATTGAGTACCTCCCTACTAAGTACTGCAGTGCTACAATCTGGCGACACATTATGAAGAAGACAGGCCTTGTTCACAAGAAAGTGAATCTAGAAGGCAGATACAAACAAATAAACAGGTAATTAAAAGCTGCTACAAGAACGCTATGGGAGACATATGAGAGCACACAAAAGAGGTCTCAGCCCATATTTCCATTCCAGGGAGACACTGGAAGAAGTTATATCTGTTCCAAGCCTTGAAAATCAGCAAGTAACTGAGGCCATTCAAAATGATTACAGAATGGGGCATAAGGGAAGAGTGCGTTGGATGAAGCTAGATAAATTACAGAAGCCCTCTATCTTGAAGGGCCTTGCATGCCATGCCAAGGTGTATGGATTTTATCTCAAACTCCATAGAAGATGTGGTAGTGACATGGGCAGATTTTATCTGTTCAGAGATTGTGTAGCTTGCAGTGTGGATAACAGATTGCTGGGATGGGGGATAAAATTGAGAGCAGAGCAAATCCATTAGGAGACAGGATGTGGTGGTGATTTGAATTAAGGAAGTGACAGAGGGGACAGGGAAAAGTAGAAAAAATTTGTAAAGAAAAAAAGAGGAATTGACAGAATTTGGCTAATAACTGGAACGTAGATGGCATGAGAGACGACTGTTTTGTTTTAGACAAATGCATGCTTGGTGATGCCATAAGAATGGGAACACAGGAGATGGAAGTGGCTGAGGAGCTGCTTAAGAAAGTGGCTAGTTCAGTTTGAGATTTTTATCATATTAGAGGAATCTATGGACCATACACAAGAAGACGTGCAGGAGGCAGCTAAGTCAGGAGAAACAGTCAGAGGTAAAGAGTTGGGGGTCATGAGCACAAATTTGATAATTCAAGTTGTAAGAACAGATCAGACCACTTAGGATGAGGTTATCCAGGGAGAGGAAGACCAAATGTAAATCCTGGGGAAACACCACTTTTAGGGAACATGCTATAAGAAAGAGGTAAACCAAAGAGAAGACAAAGAGATAAAAGGAAAATTAGGAGAGTAGCCTCTTGCATCTGAGTGTTGATACTGTTTTAAAAAGTAAAATGTGGTCCACTGATTGAATGCAGCAAAAAGAGCCTTAGAGAAGTTGTGAAAGTGCCACTGGATTTAATGACTGGTATTGCTAGCACTCCTGACAGGGAAACTTTTAAAGGAGCGATGGGTATGGAAACCAGATTATGAGCCCAGGTAGGGAGTGAACGCAAGTGAAAATGCAGAAGTGGCATATGAGAACGTTCCCTCAAGTTCAACTCTAAGTCCCTGGGGGTTTGTGCTGTGTCTCATCCCCTGAATTAATGCTAAACTGAGGTGAAGAAGATGAAGCAAGGCCACTGAGAGTACAGAATCAAGGAAGAGGATGGAATCCAGAGTAGAAACTGAGAAATTTGCTTTAGATAAGATGAAATGTCTCTGCCATTAGAACAAGATTAAAGAGAAAATAATTTTTAAATGGATTAAAAATTATTCCATTGGAATAATTTACCTTTTTAATGGTCATTTATAGCTAGGTCCTAACCTACTTCTCCCAACCTCATCACAATGCCCTCCAGGCTCCCAGAACAGTGCCTGTTCCTCAATAAGAAAATGGTCATTGGACACAGAGGACTTGGTAAATTAAATAAAATGCTATCTATGTAGAACTACTGAAGAAATCCTAAGTTCCAGCTGTGGATGCAATGTAACATGAGTAAAATCCAAATATATTAGAAACTCTAATTCATTATAATTTATTGATAGCCACTATTAACTTTAGGGAATATGCTGAAGATCTTCAAATGTCAAAAGTGATGCTATAAAAATGAATTCTTACTCCAAGTGAACTGCCATAGGTGGCTTTATTTATATGTAGATGGTGGTTTCTGGGGTCATCTGCAGTTAATAAAATGTAACAAAATGAGTTTTATGGACCAAATGACCCTTAATTATTAACTTTATCTGAGAGTTAAAATGATTTAAAACTTTCCATCATGATAATAAATTATCAGTCATTAAAACTTTTATCATTCACTGAATTACAGCAAAGATGCAGCAGGGAATGATATAGCAAATGTTGAGTGGGGCATGAGGTGGCAAATATTACCCTTCACTGTGGCAAATAAGCCAAATGGAACGTTTTTAATGTGTATTATTGTGGGAAACATGTATGAATGTTAAAATATTATTTATAAGTCTACAAATTTTTATTTATTTTTTATTTATTTGAATTGACAAACCAAAACAACACACAAACATGAACATTCTTAACATACAAACATTCCATACATGATGTACAATCAATGGCTCACAATACATCTACAAATTTTTTGATGCTATTTTTTTCAGTAGTGAGATTTCAGTGTTAAGTGGGGCTAAATTTCATTAATTCAAAAAGCACTAATATGCAACTTATTTTATTTGAAAGAACAGCTGGTTTGTGAGACAACTAAAAGTCTATACAACATTTAAAGGGAACATATGTATCGCTCAAGTGGCAGTGTGGTACAGCAGGGCAGGTTTTAAGTCTAAGAGATGGATCTAATCTAGATTTTGTAGAGCTTTAAGTTTATACAGCTTGGTAGACCCTTTTTAAGAAAAGGAATACAAATTACTAATTCAAAATTAAGCATGAAAGGGAATGTTTACTCAAAATGAAAAAAAGAAATAACAAATTTCTAAAAGTGGATAAATGCCACAAATACCCAAAATACATAGAGATAACACAGTACTTTTATTAATGCCTGACATGTTTCTGTAAACTTACTTTCTTACATTTTTGGCCACATACTCTCTGATGACAATGATTACATAACATCTTTTTCCACAGAGCAGAAAAAAATTTAATATTTCCTCTATCAAGGTTGCTTGAAATCTGTATTTTATCATGGATAATTTAGAAATGCTGCAAGCTATTTTACTGTCTTGGTGACAATTTTATGTGCTGTTTCATACTGAATTTCTAGACTTTGTTAGGCCAAGATGCAACAGATTAGCCAGAATACAGCCTGATGTATTGCAATGCAGAAAATACCTGCACTGCTCATAGCATTGCTACAGGTTTGCACCCTTCAAATGCAGAAATTCTGATATTTTAATTCCATGTATTTCTACTTAAAAAGGAAAAATGTATGAAGAATTTATAATTATATTCAATAATATTCACTGTATTATCAAGTATATTCCTAAAAGAAGAGAAATTCTGTTCTCATTAATGAGAACCAAATCACTCACTTGAAATTTGTCAAATCTGATGATTGGAAAATATTTTCCAGAGCAAGGTTCAATCATTGTTCCTCCTCCATATTTCACTCACTTCTGAAACTAACCACAGAACAGAACCTTTGGGTCTTCACTGTGCTGGTTTGTAAGGATGTATGTCCCCTAGCAAAGCCATGTTTTTCATCAAAATCCCATTTCATAAAGGCAGAATAATCCCTATTCAATACTGTATGTTTGAAACTGTAATCAGATCATCTCCCTGGAGGTGTGATTTAATCAAGAGTGGTTGTTAAACTGGATTAGGTGATAACATGTCTCCACCCATTTGGGTGGGTCTTGATAAATTTCTGGAGTCTTATAAAAGAGGAAACATTTTGGAGAATGAGGGAGATTCGGAGAGAGCAGAGAATGCTGCAGCACCACGAAGCAGAGAGTCCACGAGCCAGCAACCTGTGGAGATGAAGAAGGAAAATGCCTCCTGGGCAGCTTCATGAAACAGGAAGCCAGGAGAAGAAGCTAGCAGATGACCAGGTGTTCACCATGTGCCCTTCCAGATGAGAGAGGAACCCTGAATGTGTTCACTATATGCCTTTCCAGATCAGAGAGGAACCCTGACTGTGTTTACCATGTTCTCTCTCATTTGAGAGAGAAACCCTGGACTTCATCAGCCTTTTCGAACCAAGTTATCTTTCCCTGGATGCCTTTGATTGGACATTTCTATAGACTTGTTTTAATCGGGACATTTTCTCGGCCTTAGAACTGTAAAATAGCAACTTATTAAATTCCCCTTGTTAAAAGCCATTCATTGCATTCCAGCAGGTAGCAAACAAGAACATTCACCCTCATGTCGAGTGGGCCACAAGAGTCTTTCCTCACTGGGTCAGTTAATGCATTATATGTGGAAGTGATTGTGAATCACATTATTCCACTAACCCAGAACTAAATGCCTCCCAAGTAAACTTCCCCTTAGCCAGACACGCACCCACTGCCATGCCAACTCTTTTTGTCAGATGAGATAACTACTGGTAGATGTTTCCTGGGATTGTTGTGAGCTCAGAATGAGTTAATTCACAATACTTAGCACACAGTAAGTGTTCAGCTATGAAAGTGAATAAGTATGAAGTGAAAGGTATTCATAAACTGTAAAGTACTATGTAACATATTGAAGAATTTGCATTCCAACAATTAAGACAGAAAGCAGAAATTTGTCGTATGTATTAATCAAACTTTATTTTCTAAGGAGACTAATATCATTACTCTCAATTACTGTCTTTGAAAACAAAACTATGTTTTAAAAATTACATTTAAACTCTGGCCTTGGGCCGCTGCCCGGGGAAGCTGCCCGCGCATTTCGCCCGGAGCGGGTGTTGTTGCGGCGGTGGTGACGCGTTCGGACGCGGGCTGGGGGCAACGCAGCCCAGCTCGGGTCCCCCGAGGGGCTCCTGGAGCCCATCTACCCCCGCCTGTGCGCCGCCCTGCTGAAAGCGGCGCAGGTTGTACTCTGCTGAGTGCCTTCATGTGCGGGAGGAGCTCCTGGTGGACCGACTAGGCCTATAGCTACCGTGAAGTCGTTACCGATTTGCGACTTGCTCAAGATCGCGCCTTCGGCCTGGGGCGCCTCTTCCGCCCTTACCGCGCGCTCGCCTGCGTCGGCTGGCCGCTGTCGGTTTCCTGGCCGCCTTCCTCTTGTCCTGCAAGATCCCGTGTGTGACCCAGTCAACAGATGCAGCTGTGTGAGGACGCCAGAGCTCGCAGCACTCGCCGGAGCTTCTGCTGGGAGCTGGCAGGACCTGCTGGCCAGTGCCCCGGGAGCGGCTTCGGGACCTGTGCTCCTGGGCGAGCCCTGCCCCGACAGGAGAAGCCCCGCGGCTTTCCTCTTGCCCAAGAAGCCACTTCCCTGAGCTACTTAGTGGGTTCCTCTTTATATGGTCTTCCCGGGAGAACATTCGTCCCCCTCTGGAAAAGAAAAGCAGCCTCCAGGGAAATCTGGTCTCTTCCTTTCTGATTTTAGAACTGCCTCAGGGACCTAGGACCCCACTTAACACGACGGAGGGGGTTCTGAAAACTCGTGCATAAATTTTCTTCTGAAATTTCATAGTCCTCCGGAGAGGGAAGCTGCCTTACGTTCTCACAAAAACAATGCCTCTTCCTACTTTATCCAGCGTGGAAACCTGGTCTTGAAGATTTAAAGAGGCGTGCCTGCAGAAACACGATGGGGCCAGCCTGGGTCTCCTTTCCCTGTCTCTGCCTCTGATACCACTGTGTGTATGTGCCTGTGTGTGTGGGTTTGTTTTTTAATAAAGTATTGACGGCCAAAAAAAATTGCATTTGAGAGATTTAACTAGTACAAATAGAGCACTCCTCTTCCCGTCTCAGTATGTTTGAACTGGGGGATGGGTAATTTGTTCCACTCCTCTATTATAGGGGGAAGAAGGATGTTTCCTTTCTAGTGTTAATTATTCCAAATGGTGTGTGATATTTCTTTTCCTAGGAAGCATATAAAAAAATTCCATTCTCAGAAATCAAGGTTTCGAAACATCCTCAGGAGCAAAGTAAACAAAATGGAAAACAAATCCTAACAATGATTTCATTCATAGGAAACTTTTTCATTGCTAATAAAATCTAGGAGCCCTATAAACCCTTTCAGACTATACACATTCTTTGCTTTATCTTGAAAATCTATATAGCTAATGAAATATACATAGCGATACTGCCCAACATATTTAGGATGAAAAGACATGAGATATTTCAGGCCAACTTTGACACAGAGGGCCCTACAAAAATGACTATGCAATCTTTCAAAGTCATAAATTAACATGCTGGAAGACGCTCCAGACAGCAGGGGTCAGAATAAATTGAGAAGGCAGAATTATTTTCTGCCAGTAGCAAGTAGAGAGAATGCCAAATGCAGGGAGGAAGGGAAGCTTTTTAACAAACAAATAGATACATTTTGGAACCATACATCTGTGCAAAGCAAACTAAATTATCATTACTATTTTATTAGCGAATAGACTTTGAAACATCTTGAGTTTGAACAAGATGATGGCTAAGCTCTTTTCTCACGGTCACTGTAAATGTATAATTTCTCTTGCTTCTAAAATAAATGTATCATTGTTATCCATTCTAATTTTGGCTTCTCGAGATCAACTCACTTCTTGGTCACACTACATGGGCAGCAGAGGAAATGCTTGCTGACCTAAAGAATCTAAATCTTACTCGGTAAAAAAGGAGCACTTGTGAGGACTTAGGTATGAGACAGAAAAATCCTGGCAGTTATCTTATTTTTCATGAAGAAACCAAAGCTGAGCTTTGCCAAGCAGACAGCTATGAGCTCACTGGTCTGAAATAATTACTCATTGAGGCTGTTCCCCAGAACAGAACTAATGGGTTTATGCAGGAAACATAACTCGAATATTGATTTACAGAGTTTTTCTCTTTACATCACTCATCAGTACCTTTTGCCTGTATGAGGGCCTAACAAAGTTCTCTGAAACACTGACAAACTAAAAATTAAATGAAAAGTAAATGTTCAGCCAAAGCAGATTGTTCTTAATTCACTTTCTTTAAATTTGGTGGTCTCCCTGTTTTTAAGAGATAAAGAAATCAAATCCTCAAACAGCTAAAACTGATTTAAAAAAAAGAGTTGTTCTTAAATGGTACTGTATTCCGCAGCTGAGACACAGAATTTAAATAACAAATTGATGCAAACCTGAAATAAATTTCTCGGTTTGGCTCAGAGCTAATCTGAGAAATGTGCTTTTTAATCAAGATGAAATGTACTGTGACCCTAAATGAGGGAACAGGGACAGCAAAAGAGGACAGTGTTCAAATGATTTCTATGACCAGGACCCAAAATACTCATCTATATTTTCTACATTTTTATTCCATGCTAAAGAAAATAAACGAAAGTACAGGGAAATAGCAAATAATTCACCTAAAACTCAGTAACGGATTCTGTAGGTTTAGGAGAACTTTTAATATTCCTAACCTGCTCTTTAAGAAATAATATGCAGATTTGATGATACCTAGTACTCACCAGTACTCACCAGTTTCCTAGTACTCAGTGGATCACTGTGTAGAACTGTCTTTTTTATTGTTGGGGTGATATGTTTATTTAGCTTTATTTCATTATTTTCAAATAAAGCACTCCATTGTGTCTGAGTATCATCACTTAGACCCTGTCTGTAATGGCATGGCTACTGATGACAATTAGAGAACAACAAAATAAGGCTTTCAGTAACAATCTATGGTAAAATCATAATACACAGGAAAGTAAAATAAGAGAATTGGCTGACATACTCATCAAAGGCTCACAGCACAACTAATATTTAATTCCATTAACTGTGGATGTTCAAATGTATAATCCTATGGCTTCATAAGAATTAAAATAAAAATACATGTTAGTATGTCATTGATGATACTGAAAATCTCCCAAGAAGAAAGTCAAAGAATACAGTGTCATCCAGGAGGCAAATCTGATAAAAGTCCAAACTAGGCTAGTCACACCAACATTTCTTGCTTTTTTCCAATAAGTCAAACCTTTCCCTGACTTAGGCCGTCTGACCTGTTTCTCCCTCCCCAGCTCCCCTTCCTCCTGCCTCACTACCTTGACAAATTGGCTCTTTTTTTTTTTTTTTTATCATTCAAGCCTTGGTTCACATGTCATCTTCTCAGAAAGCCCTCATCTTGCCACCTTAATGATGAAATATTCTCCTATCAAAGCTCTACCTCATTATCCTGTTTTCCTTTCTCCTTGAAGCATATTTTTAAAATCATTAAGTTTGTTTGTTTGTTTCTTATCCTTCTCCCCCAATACAACATAAACTTCATGAGCATAGGGTCTATATCTGTAACCCCAGCATTTCAAACAGTGCCTAGCACACAGTAGCCACTCAATACATATTTGTTGAATGAACAAATGTGATGGTAAATGACGCTGAAACAGATATGAAAAGGGATATGAAATCACTTTAAAGGGATTTTCTTGGTCAAAACTGTATCTATCTGTGCCAGTGTGCCGGTTCAAAAGGATTTATGTACCCTAGAAAACCCTTGTTTTAATCCTAATCAGCCTTGTGGGAGAAACAGTTTCTTCTAATCCTTATTCAGTATTATAGGTTGGAAATTTGATTAGGTTATCTCCATGGAGATGTGACTCAATCAACTGTGGGTACTGAACTTGATTAGATGGAGACATGTCTCCACCCATTCTAAGTGGGTTTTGATTAGTTTACTGGAACCCTATAAAAGAAGAAGTATTTTGGAGAAAGCTTAAGAACACTGTAGAAACACGAATCAGAGAGTCCACCAGCCAGCGACTTTTGGAGATGAAGAAGGAAAATGCCTCTTGAGGAGCTGGAGAGAAAGCTAGCAGATGATGCTGTGTTCACCATGTGCCTTTCCACTTGAAAGAGAAACCCTGAAATTTGTTGGCCTTCTTGAATCAAGGTACCTTTCCCTGGATGCCTTAGATTGGACATTTTTAATTGGGACATTGCCATGGCCTAAAAACTGTTAACTATACCTAAATGTCCGCATTCACACTCTCTAGTTTAAGGTTCCAGTTAATATGACTGCATAACAAGCCATCCCAAAACTTAGAGGCTTAAAAGAATCACGTCTTAGAGTGTGTGGACAAGGCGTTTGTGAAATTCTTGCTTGGAGTCTCTTATGAGGTTGAAGTCAAATTTCAGCCAGTGCTGCAGTCATCTGAAATTCTGATTGGGCTGGAAGATGCACTTCCAATGTGCTGCACTCTCACGGTGGCAAGTTGGTGCTGGCTGTTCGCTGTAGGCCTTAGTTTTTCTCCACTTGAGCATCTCCATGGGTCTACTTGAATGCCCTCATGGCATGGGGGCTGGCATCTCCCAGAGCAAGCAATCTACAAGACCACAGCAGTAACTCCCATGCTTTTTATGACCCGGCTTTGGAAGTCACCGACCCTCCCTTCCACCTACCCTGCTGCTCACACAGGCCAGCTCTGATTCATGGGAGAAGTGTACATAAGGGCATGAATATCAAGAAGCAAGGATCACTGGGGGCCATGTTGGCTACCGCACTGCTGGTTGCAGTCGACTTTAATGAAGACAAGGAAATATCCATCTAACCTCATATTTTCATATATTATGTTTACATTTAAGATACTTGTAAAGAAATAATCGAAGCTTTCTACTGCTCTAAAGAACCTGAAAAAAAAAGTATGAATCTGGTTTTAGTGATAGAATAAATGTAAAAAAAAAATAAAATGATTATCACTGTCCTTTTCACTTTTTATTTAACAAGAGACTATCGTTTTTTGTTTTAATATCTATTTAGTTCGTGGATGTGTAGCACTCAAACTCTTTGCAATGTAAAAGTGGGATTAATGCCAAATTCAATTTAAGCTTGAAGAATTTGCAAAACTATTTGGAAGCAGGTCCCCAGGCAAAATCTGTAGCCGATGTCTCTTCTGAGACCATGACATACACAGCTCTTCCACCAAAAATGATCTCACAGTTTATTCAGGGGTCTGGAAAAGGAATTGTATTATTTTACCACCCAGGGTGAAATTAACTACAGATTGTAGCCATGTGTAACCTTTGTCTTTTCAGCAACCAAGGACCAGAAAGCAAACTTGTTTTTTCAAGTTATTGGAAAGAAGAATTACCTGTCTGGATTTTTAAAAAGTCATAATCTTATTTTACAAAGAGAAGGGAAGAACAGCTTCTTCCAATTATTTCAGATGAGACAGCTGCATATCTATCACTGCCACTGAAAAAATTGTATGGTTGATAAGTAGATCAATCCATAAATAAGTTAACCAAAATCTACCTAGAAAAAAAATACCTCTTTGGAAACATAAAAGAATTGGACAAAAGAAAATGGAGACAAATCTATGTTGTTGGTAAAAGTAGGAGTGAGAACTCTGAAATCCACCAATGAGAAATTATTTCAAAAGGTCTAATACAGACTACGGATTATCTATCCTCTGCTTCTTTGACATCTTTCAGGGAAACGATTCACTTTCTAGTTCTAAACTACAGCATGCCAAGACAATTAATCACCTAAAACTTGACAGCTGATGTTCAGATCAGAGGATGCAACACCGAATCTCAGATACATCATGACATGGAAGAGAGGAAAGGTTTCAAAATCCATTTCTGCCACTCAGGGCAGAAATGGTTTGACTATTAGTCCATTAAATCACATTTACTACAATATCAGAGTAAACACTCATTAGGGCATTTTATGCCACCATGCCTCAAACCTAGTGTCACCAAGGCACCTTAGAAGGATCTGACTTGCAGAAATTCAAAACAATTGGTGCTAACTTGGAAGGAAAGGTGGCAACTAGCTTACAACTGGGAAGTATCAGCTGAGTAGCCAAGATCAGAGAGGGCTGCGAAGAGGCAGCCAAAGAACAGAGCTTTCTCCAGATAATTCTGGTATTTCAGAGGATTTTTTTTTTAATTTACTGGTATATCTCAGAAAGGGAAGAGTTTTATTTCAGAGTTTATAGGAATGTAAGTCAAAGAGTTACCAAAGGGAACACTCTTGAAAAACGGAATTTTATCTTCTTGATTTTCTCTCTCTGAAGCTCATAAATTCAAAATCAGAAGACAAGTGATTCTCAGTCCCTCAGGCTTCACTCCCTATCCCCATTTTTTATTTTGCTCATACTTTAAAGCAGCAGTATGGAAGAAGAAGGTCCGGCCAGCCCAGCTTCATTTTGCAACGACTTTTCAAATGCACGGATGCTCCTGGACTCTGAAAGTGTCAGTTGAGGACTAATTTTCAGCATCTCTGTGATCTGACACCACCATGAAGTAAACCCTTTCCCTGGGGAGTAGTTATCATTTCAGTGTAATAATTCACTAGCCTGGTGAGACTACTTTCACCTGCAAGGTTCTCATAATCTCAAAAGTATCCATGCATGCTACTTTCCTCACACATTAAACTGTGCAAAATATGCAGACCTGCAGGCTGGCTGGTAGCTTTTTGAAAAGAACAAAGAAATAATCATTTTCCATTGAAATGGTAAAATTTTAATGATTTTTTGCCTTTTCTAAAACAGAAGAGCCTTTTAGGGAAGACTTGTACTTATTCCTTTTGCATGCACGAGAAAAGCCAATCTAACAAAACACATGCAATATATATACTCATGCCTCAAATATTCCATCTGAAGTATCTACGGCAATGGTTTTCCCATTTTTCAGATCTGGAAATATTTCTTCTGACATAATTCTCTGGATTCTCTTCTCATCAAAGCACTTCTTTATGCTGCTGTTCGTTCATGGAAAAGATGGCATTTTCATTCAGGTTAGAGAGTAATTTTTAAAATTTCATATATGTATATGAATCTTCAGTCTATTTACCAAGGATTTAGATAGGTCAAAACTACTGAAGAAGTCAAATCTAAGTACAAATAAAGAAATAAAGCCTAAAATGCCATCTTAAATAATAGAGTGAATTATTTCATTTTTCTTGAAATCAGTGATGGAACTGCAAATATATAGACTGTTGTTGCTAGGAAAGTCCTTAAAGATCAACCCATCCACACTCATGGTATAGATGAGGAGACAAGGTAAGGTAAAGAATTAAATATACAAGATAATGGAAAAGAGTGAACAGTTAAGAAATCAGATATAATTGACACTGGAATGCCCTTTGTGGTATGTTTGCTAAGTACTTTTCTGAGCTTATTTTTCTGAGTGAAGATAAAATCAGGCTCCATTGTCTAAACTAAACACAATTATTGGTTAGCCTAGAGAGAGACACAGCTCAAGGGTATGCTGGATGATAGGACCAAACTGACATGCTATTAAAATCTGGGCCTCTGGCTCATAATATGGAATATAGGGGACCTAGAGATACATGGAAGCTAGAGATTGGTGAATGCTTAGCTAATGAGATTGAACTTAATGTAAGGAAATAGAAAGAAGTGAAGGCAGTTCATTAATAGGTCTATAAGTAATATTGCCATACTGAAGGTGAACATGATTCAAAGGGGTTGTATAGAGCCATGTATCCTGCCAATTTACACTTCAAATATAAATAAGTTCTTGCATGAACTTCTTCAAAGGTATGAATGTTGTATGAAGAGTTTATAATATTGGGGCGTAGGGGGAAAATTACTATTGCATGCTATGGGCTATGTTAACAGGAAAACATCAATAGTACCACAGCAATGCCAGGGGTTAATAATGGTGGGGGGAGAGGACAAGAGTTAAGGAGAATTTTGGATTTTCTATTTGGCAAGGGTATGTTTATTGGTTATTATTCTCTTAGGAGCAATGAAAATTGTTTAAAAATGAGAGTGTTGATGGACTGTTGACTCTGGACATTACATATGATGCCCATTGGATGGACGTGTCTGGGGATACACTGCCTGAGAAGTAGAATGGCGAACTGCAGTGTATACATATGACCGAATATCGTGCTGCTACAGAAAGGAACAAAGTTATGAGGCATGCAACGTTGTGAATGAACCTGTAGGACATTATGTATACAAAATAAGCCAGAAACAAAAGAGTAAATATTGTATGGTCTCATTTAGAAAACACTTATAAGTAAATTGGGACCTAGAATGTGAGCTCTTATAGCAGTCAAATTTAGTCTGGAGTGGTAATTGTTATTTCTAGATTTGAGAGGTTGTGCCATATATGTATACCCTGGTATTTCCCTGGAACTTTGGGTACTTATTTGACACCTAGCACTCAGAGTAAGGACTGAAGGTCAGCATTGCCACATACAACTGTTAAAGAAATTTACAAAGAGATCAGGTTTAGATTAGAGTTAAGAATGAAGCCAGTCAGATTTACTAAGATAAATCAGAATACAAGGGTAAGGAAGACATTGTCTGCATTTTAGAACTTCACCTATTCTGTGAGACCAAAGGAAGAGAGGCTTATTTTGTCCTGAACAAAAGTTTTCTGTAGCATATAATCTAACTCAACCTGTCTGGATAGATCATTCAAACAACCTAAACACACAGAATCCAAAATGGGAATGAGGGCTTGTAATTCTGTATGGCTTAATGTAATGCCCAGATATATCTCAGAGTATATTGAGCAGATAATTAAAACGTATTGGTAAAGTCCCTTGAAGGATGGGAGAAAAAACATGGAACTATTAAACTTTACCACCAGGGAAACCCCAGATACTGTGTCAAACATTAGGGACACCCAAATCAATAGGCCAAGCCTTGATCTTGAAGCTTGCTCTTGTGAAGCTTATTTATGTAGCTGAGAAGCTTAGCCTACTTATAATTATGCCTAAGAGTTACTTTCAAAGGATCTCTTTTGTTATTCAGATGTGGCCTCTCTCTCTAAGCCCACCTTTGCAAGTGAAATCATTGCCCTATGTGGGACATGACATCCAGGGGTGAAAATCTCCTTGGCGACATGGGAGATGATTCCCAGGGATGAGCCTGGCCCTGGCACTGTAGGATCAACAACGCCATCCTGACCAAAAGGGGGAAAAGAAGTGTAACAAATAAGTATCAGTGGCTGAGTGAGTTCAAACAGAGCCAAGAGGCTACTCTGGAGGCTACTCTTATGCAAGCTTCAGCTAGACATTGCTCTTTACCATGGATTGCCAAACCCCAACCAAAACCACTCCTGCCAACCCTAGGTTCCATGCATTATGAATACTTTTCAGAAATCTTACTACCTCCAGATGGGTTCCTAGGCCAGATAAGTTCTGAAACCCAGAGGGACCAGCCTCTCCAGAATATCAACTAGTTCCATCCCCCTATCCCATGTTACTGACAGTCCCTTCTGACAAGAAAAAGTTAGAATGGGCATAGCCCAAATGACCCTAAAGATTGGGAGAAAGGTCAAAGTATAAGGAAGAGTTATAAAAGAGAAGATAAGATTTAACAAATGAGTATGATTGCTGAATCATTATATTGATATTTCTTTTAGTCACCAATGTCTTGGAGCCGCTAGAAGAAAAAAACCTAAAATGTGCAATTGTAACCCATACCAAACTCTGAAATCTGTTCTATAACTAATTGTTGCAGTGTGCTTTGAAATTATTACTTTTTTGTTTATTACTTTTTTGTATATATGTTATTTTTCACAACAAAAAGTATGCCAAACACACTCCCATTGCAAAAAAAAACAGAACAACCACTCAGCAGAGTCCAGCCCAAACTGCTGGCCTGTAGAATTGTGAGTTAAATAAGCAGTAGTTGTTTTAAAAAACAAAACACAAAAACTGGCCTCTGTCTACCCAAAATACAGATAATTCCTGCATGGATAACTGAGAGTTGAATGACTGCATTTATTTTGATAAGACACAGGTGAAAACCAGGCTTTGGCCCTCACAAGGCCAACATCATTAGCAAAGTCTGGCCAATGGGCCTGTGGTTTCGATGTTACTCCAAGGGCCTTTAATAACCTGCCTCATGGGGAGTTCAGCAAATATTAATGACTTTCTTCTTCAGACAAACATCAGTATTTGCACAGGCCTTGTGAAAAGCTATCAGGATTCAGAACCATAAGCAAAGAAGACTTGGCAGAACCTAATCTTCTTTGACTGGGAGACAGAAAACTGAGCCAAGAGTAAGGCTATAACCCTCCGTCACCTGCTGGTATTGCTGCAATCTGCTGCCCAAAAAATGAGGATCCAGTTAGTCTTTGATGCCCAGTCAAGGCTTTGAAGCTGTGTCAAGCCCACAGGACAAAGGCACCACTGTTTATGCAAATCTAGAAACAAAAGAAGCAAAACTCCAAAGCCATTAAAAGTAACATCAGAAATTCAATACCTAGAGATGACTAGAGGCCCAGACCAGTGTGAAATAGAAAGCCTAGAAGCAAGGCTGGACAACACAAGAAAACACATGCTGCGGGAAAGAATCCTAAGCTGGCCAGAGCCCACCTGGACGCACTCAGAGGCCTTTATCTACGTGGTTTCCTTAGCCAAGAAGTAGCCATCTCTGTGCCAAAGGAAGTCCTGGGCTGATGCTGCTTCTACACCTGCTACACACAGCCCCTTCGTAAGAAGTTTCAATATTTGCCATTGCAATGCTAACTCTTGCGTTGCCGCATTCCTTGGCAGTTCAGTGATCACGTGTCTTCAGCAGAAAACAATGTGTTTTTTTTAATTTTTAAAATTTTGTATTTGGTTACATTTATACAATATAAGCCTACCATCTCAACAACTCCCAAGTATACAACTCTATGGTATTAATTACATTCACAATGTTTTGATATTATCACCACTATCCATTTCCAAAACTTTTTCTTCACTCCAAACAGAAATTCCATACCCATTAAGTAACAATTCCTTATATCCCCTCCAGCCCGTTCATCCATGCTGTCACATGTATCAGAACTTCATTCCCTTTTTATTGCCTGAATAATATTCCATTATGGATATATACCACATTTTGTTTATCTATTTGTCTATTAATGGACATTTGGTTTGCTTCCACCTTTTGGCTATCATGAACAACACTGCTGTGAACATTGGTGTTTCAAATAACTGTTTGGAGAGACAACACTATTAGCAAACACCTTTGGCTGCTGTATATAAACAGATGAAATACAATGTGCTTCCCAGAAAAATTAAATTTTTTAGGCCACCTTAAAAAGGTCTGAAGTTTGGTTAAGTGTCTATGAAACATCAATTATGCAGAAATATGATTCATGGAAATTCTTCAGAAATGGGTGGATTGGGAAGGGACCTCAGAGAGCATCATGCCCAAGGTCCTCAAGCCTAGCTACACATTAGCATCACCTGGAAGGTTTCCAAAATATGTCCATTCCTCTGGCCCCACCCCAGAGATTCACACTTGACTGGTATGGGGTGGGGCGCAGGCATCAAGTGTTTTTTTTTAAGCCTCATCAAATGATTCTAATAAGCTGCCACATTTGAGAACCACTAATCTAGCACATCTTCCATATCTTATAGAGTCTGGGGCAAGGGGAGGGGAGCTGAGGCATAGAGAGAACAAGTGACTTGTTCAAGGTGACACAGTAAGTATAATGCTTCCCAGTCCTTTCATACACAAATAAAAATTAATATTTGTACCCTGGGGGTAAAATGGACAGGGCTGCTTTTGGTTAGAGGCAACCACCTGGAAGCGCCCACTGCCCCAGGCCCACCTGCACCCCTGGTGACTGCTACCTTCTTGGTGGGAAGTATTGAATGCAGCTTACATCGTTGAGAAGTAAAAAAGGATCAAAAAGGAAAATGGGCATATAACCTGAGAACCTATACTGTGACATTTTTGATAGATCTATCACTAAAAGAATACAAGAAAACTAGGATATGGAACAATAAGCGATCCAGCAACTGAGCTGTGATCATCCCCACAAAAGTCTGACTGCATGTGCAGTAGTAATAATGCTACTACATCGATGTCTTAGACCACACTTTTGTGCAGCAGCAACAAACCCAGGACAATCCTTTGCACAATGAGAGTAGAACTGTGAATTTCTAAAAAGTTATATTTTGATTTCATAACTAGGGAAGACACCCAGTTTAAGGATTTTGTAACATCATGCAATTACAGCCAAGCTACCAGCTACTAAAACCAGAGTAACTTAATAGACTGTTTACATTTGTCACAAGTGAGGGGAGGAGTTTTTAATGGCATGCCAAAGAGAAAACCAAAGGTGAGGAAATTAAATATAAGCAACAAAGGATCAAGGATTAGCAAATATGGATACTGAAGTGGAACAAATGAATGTATTTATTTGAAGGGAATGCACTGATGTGATTTTCCTCCATGTTCATCAACAGATATTTTTCTTCTGTAAAATTAAATGCTTAATGAGCTCATTATATGAGATACACTAAGCATAGAAAAGGATTTAAGGGATTGCTGTTTTATACCAAGGCCTGGAACAAGGAGTTTCCTATACTGGGCAAATAGTCTGGAGCACTGCCTTTAGAGATTTTTTTTGTAAATAACCAGTATTAGCTGGGAGAAGAACATGTTTTGTGCTCGTGCTTGTGCTGGTTTGCAAGGATGTATGTCCCCTAGAAAAGCCATGTTTTAATCAAAATCCTATTTCATAAAGGCAGAATAATCCCTATTCAATACTGTATGTTTGAAACTGTAATCAGATCATCTCCCTGGAAATGTGATTTAATCAAGAGTGGTTGTTAAACTGGATTAGGCGACGACATATCTCCACCCATTTGGGTGGGTCTTGATAAGTTTCTGGAGTCCTATAAAAGAGGAAACATTTTGGAGAATGAGGGAGATTCGGAGAGAGCAGAGAATGCTCTAGCACCACAAAGCAGAGTCTACTAGCCAGCAACCTTTGGAGATGAAGAAGTAAAATGCCTCCCGGGGAGCTTCATGAAACAAGAAGCCAGGAGAAGAAGCTAGCAGATGATGCTGTGTTTGCCATGTGCCCTTCCAGATGAGAGAGGAACCCTGATTGTGTTCACCATGTGCCTTTCCAAATGAGAGAGAAACTCTGACTGTGTTCACCATGTGCCTTCCACTTGAGAGAGAAACCCTGAACTTCATCAGCCTTCTTGAACCAAGGTATCTTTCTCTGGATGCCTTTGAT